>JASSUY010029956.1:0-110671 GCA_032466535.1 Forpus xanthops
AAGGAAAGGAAAGGAAAGGAAAGGAAAGGAAAGGAAAGGAAAGGAAAGGAAAGGAAAGGAAAGGAAAGGAAAGGAAACAGAATGACAGACAGAGAAAGCCTTCAGTTTCTGGTCAGAGAACCAGTCACAGAATCATAGAATAGCAGGTTGGGAGGGACCTCAAGGATCTACTGATCCAACCTTTAGAAGGGTGGCTTTGGAAGAAGGGGGTTTCTCAGCGAGATGGGGATCCCTTGTTTTATCAGTTCTCACACTCATTGCAGATGGGATCATATCCCAGTCAAAGACCTGTTGCTCTCCATCACAGCAGCTGTGTGCAGCCTTCAGGCAGGATCCCGGGATGTGGGAGGCTGAACTGGGTGCTGAGAAGAAGGAGTTTGCTGTGGAACCACAGTAGCAGTCCCTGGAGCAGAAAGCCTCTGCTCTCTGGGCAGGTACGAGGATGTTGTAACAAACCTTGTGGGGTCTCCACATATAAACTCCTGACTCAGCTTCTGATGGATGCCACAAGGACAAAGAGCAAGATCCCAGTTCCCTGGATTTGCCTGTGGATGCAGAAACATCTCTGCAGAGAGATGCAGTTGTGTACATGGGGGTCAGCTCTTGCTGGGGTGATGCTGAGAGCAGAGCTGGGTCAGGCAGCCTCCTCCAGGCTGCTCTCCCAGCCCAAGCCCTGGGATGCTGCTCCGGAGCTGGTATTTCCCTGCTGCTGTGGCTGTGGGAATGGCCCAGCTGCGTGTGCTGTGTAAGCAAAGGCAGAAGGGCTGTTTTCACCCTGTGCCCTTGGATGGCCACGTCCTATCTAGCTAATCATTAGCCAGGTTAAACACAGCAGGGCCAGGCTGAGAGTGTTTCTCCATACCCAGAACTGATGGCTCCTGCAGGGCTGGGGTGGAAGCAGCTCCTCACCCCCCAGCCCTACCTGCAGTAATGCCTGTCTCCATCCCAATCCATTGGCCAACCAATCCCATGCCATCATTCACAGCATAATCGGACCTTTTTCCTCTCCTACAGTAAGAAACTCTTCGGGGTCTCTCTAGAGCCTTTGCACCCTGTGACCCTTTTATCCTGGCTCAAAGCCCTTGGTGTAGTGGCACTCTCCCTGTCCCCCAGGCAGCCCTGAGCCCTGGTCCTCATTGACACATGCACCATCCTCCTGCAAGAGCCCATGAAGCACAGGCGAAGCAGGGATTGAAGGGAACAGAACATGACTTGGAGTCACTTCAGGTGTCACCTGAGGTAACTGCAGGGTTAGGGATAGCTGCAGAGGTCAGCTGGACCTCTGGGGTCAGATGGTGTAAAGATGCTGGTGGGCAGCAAAGCTGTGACCAGAGATGATGCTTGGGGTCTCCTTGGCAACCATGTGCCCAGAGAAGCTGTGGCTGCCCCATCCCTGGCAGTGTTCAAGGCCAGGTTGAACGGGGCTTGGAGCACCCTGCTCTAGCGGAAGGTGTCCCTGCCCGTGGCAGGGGTTGGAGCTGGATGAGCTTTAAGCTCCCTTCCAACCCAAACCATCACTGCTGGGAATCCAGGGAAAAGGGTGACATTTGGTGTTTTTTCTCTTCCCCAGGGGCTTCCCCACTGCCTGCTCCGTGTGGGAAGTGCCCGTGTCACCTCCAGACATCTGTGCTCCCAGGAAACAGGAGTCGCAGCTTCCCTCTTTGTGGCAGCCAGGGCAGCCTTGTCCTCTCTGTCCCTTCCATCCGGAGGGTCCCCAGGTCAGCGCCGCGCTGCCCCTGGGGGCCGCTTGGCAGTTGGGCTGCCGGCTGCTCTGTGCCTTTGTGTTCTGGGAGCTGGAAAGGGAAGCAGGTGGATCCAGGGGATCCCAGGCACAGCGCGGGGACAGCCCTGCTCCCAAGTCCAGCACTGCGCTTCCAGCAGCCCCAGGCACATTCCCGGTGGGAAGGGCAGAGGGAATGAGCCTGGTTTGTCTTCTCCTCTCATCTCAAAGACTTGGGCAGGTTGGGGATGGAGCTGGGGAAGGGATGCTCGGCCATGGGCTGCTGTGCCTTTGGCTCCGGCTCGCAGTGGACGTCTGTCAGTGTCACATGAGCTGTCAGGAGACAGATGGCATTTCACTGCCTGGCTGGAAGTCGCCCCTTTCTTTTCTTTGCTTCCCCCCCCCCTCCTTCTTCTTTCTTTTCTTTCTTTTTCTGTTGTGTTTTTGTGCTTAAAGGGAATGGGGGGAGCAGGAGCACATGGAGAGGGGACGCTTCCCTTTGAGCTGCTCTTGGTGCCAGCAGTGATGGGCTCCGTGTGGCCGGGGCTTCTGCCTGCTTAAGAGCCCAGCAGCAGGGCTGGCTGGTGGTGCTGGATTCTGAGTGCTGGATGCTGGTGCTGAGTGCCGGATGCTGTGTGTTTAATGCTGTGTGTTGGATGCTGGATGCTGAATTCCGGATGCTGGGTGCAGGGTGCTGGTGCTGTGGGTGCCGGGGTCTGGGTGCCGAGTTCTGGGTGCACAGTAAAGCTTGGAGATGACTCTTGGCCTTCCTAAAATATTCATGACTTCATATCTGCTCAGGCCAAGGATGTCCCCTACACTTTGGCTTGTGAGGAAGACGCCTGAGGGCATGTGAAGCAGTACAGAGCCTTCCCATGCAGGTGTGAATTGTTGGGTAGGTGAATGGCTCTGGACAAAGGTGCAGGAAACAAAGACAAAAAGAGTTGGGATGAAGTCCTGTTTCATTAAAAGAAGTGATTTGTACTCAGTCATTTGCTCCCACTCAGTGGTTTGTGACAGCAAATCACGGAGCTACAGAAACATAAGGATCTTGAAAGGAATTGAGACCCCATCTGGCACTTCTGCCCAAAATGTACTTAAGGACTAAAAATTAACTGTATTGTTGAGACAAAGAGTTCAATGAATTAAATTCACTGTGTTGTGCTTGAATTTGAAATGAAGACTCTTTCCATTTCCAAGGGGTTTGGTAGTGCTCAAAAGAAACCTCCCTTTTCAGCTGGAATTCTGTATTTTCTTGGTTCCCCTTAGGACTTCATTTAACCGAGGGTTCTTCAAACATCTTGCTTCCAGGGTAGCTGAAATCATAGAATCATAGAATAGTTAGGGTTGGAGAGGAGCTTAGGATCGTTCAGTTCCAACCCCCTGCCATGGGCAGGGACACCTCCCACTAAACCATGGCACCCAAGGCTATGTCCAACCTGGCCTTGAACACCGCCAGTGATGGAGCATTCACAGCTTCCCTGGACAACCCATTGCAGTGCCTCAGCACCCTCACAGTAAAGAACTTCTTCCTCATATCCAATCTAAACTTTCTCTGTTTAAGTTTGAACCCATTACCCCTTGTCCTATCGAAGAGTCCCTCCCCAGCATCCCTAAGGGCCCCATTCAGTGAGAGGTTTTCTCCTCCAAGCTTCAGACAAGGAGCCACATCCCTGCCCAGATGTGTCCAGATGCAAATTTCCCACCCAGACCTGAGTCAAAGACTTTGGATCAGTGCAGAAAATGTTCCCCTTAAAATCCTCCCTTTACGTCAGTCACCTGGATACAACATTGGCTGCCTCAGTGGCAGAAAGCCCGTCCCCTCTGCCAGCGTGCAAGAGTTGATGAATTCATTCATTTGGAGCTGATGCCAATTACAGAGAATCTACAGCATCCTCGTGGGCCCCCCTGCTGCCTGCACAGCACTTGCCTTGCCCTCATCTCTCTGCCATCAGATCTGCGTGCACAGATATTAATGTAATTCCAAATACAACCGTTACCACTCATCCGGAATTTATTAGGTGGGATAACGTCAGTGAAGGGATGATAGGAGGTGCATGGTGCTTTACTGGACACAAAGTACAATAACTGCTTTATTAATTATGAATTATATGTCTATTTGCATTTCTAGTTCAAGGCTTTCACTCATTATGTGGTTGTAGGTGTTAAAAGTTACTCTTTGAAAGTGAAAGTGATTTGCAACTGCTTTGCTGGTGTTTCAGCTGCCTCATGGGGGTGAAGAACCAGCTCATTGCTAAGAAAGACCACCAATGAGGAGCTGACTCCAGAGCTGTGCCCAAGGAACAACCTCTCCAGGAAGGACCACAAAACAAACACCGTAAGGGGCATTCCCAGAAGGTGCTGGGGATAAACCTTGGCAAGGGAAAACCCCGGAGGTGTTTGGGATTCTCTGGGGTTTCAGCAATGTTTCCTGCTCAGTTGACCCTGTGGGGAAAAGAACTTGGGATGAAGCAAAGGTTTCTTCAGCCCCTCCCAGCTGCCTTCTCTCCTGATGTCTTCTCTCTTTTTGGGATCTGCTTGCTCTGCATCTGGATGGCAGAAGAACCTCTGAGTATCTAGGCCTTGTGTTCTTACCCCATAAGGCTCACTGCCTGTGGGCAAGTAATGGGGATGCTCCTTCAGTTGCCTTTCATACTTTGGGCTTTCTGCTATGGTGTTCTTCTTGCTGGGAGGTAAACACCAGAACAGCAATGCTGTTACCTCTGCCAAAGCTTCCTTTCATACTCTGCTTTGTCCTGCTGCCAGAGAAAACCCTGAGCACGCCTAAAGCTGAGCTCACCACCTATCAGTCCATCAGCACTGTCCTGTGGTTTCTGTTGGCTCCTCATCAGTCCAGATGCAAGTGTACTTCATCAGGGAGCCACACCATGGGCTTTGCAGCACATCCACAGTGACTGCACAGCAGAGCTCTGCTTTACTGCCCAGAGACATCTCCAGCATCGAGGCACCATCCTCAGTGCAGTCTGTGACACAGTGCTGCAGGGAAGGGGGAGCTGCTCCACAAGACGTTCCCTTAAGCAGCATCTCTGCAGGAGAGTTGGCTAATGCTCTGTGCCCTTCTCTCTGTTGCCACAGCAGGAATCTTTCTTGTGTCCTGATAAAGAACTTGCTGCTCTACTTCCTGCTAGCCCAGAGAGTGGCTTTTCCCCTTGCATCCCTTCATCCCAGCATCCCTGCATCCCCACATCCCTGCATCCCTGCATCCCCACATCCCTGCATCCCCGCGTCCCTGCATCCCCACATCCCTGCATCCCCACATCCCAGCATCCCTACATCCCCACATCCCTGCATCCCCACATCCCCGCAACCCTGCATCCCCACATCCCTGCATCCCCGCATCCCTGCATCCCTACATCCCACAGAGGCAAGTGCCACTGAGAATGGCACTCAGTTTTTTGCCCTGGCCTCTGGGGACACTGGACATGAAGATGCGTGCAGAGCCCTACACTTATGGAAAGCACTGCAGGTTTGATTTCTTTCCCCTAGGAAATAGGTAACAAATGTGAAAAGCTGAGAGCTGGCCAGGAGAACAGTGAAGTGGTTATTCCTGGTGTTGGGATCACCCGTTCACTGTGAACAAAGGGGCTCATGCGGTTGATAGCTGAGAGTGTTTCTGTGGCACCAACTCTGTATCTGGAAGCACTTTTCCATGATCGCCCAATCTCTTAATCTCCTGGAGCAGCACCATGCTAGTCTGACAAATTCCCTTTCCATAAAGCCATGTAACTGGCCTTAATTACATTGTTCTAGTTTAATTCCTCGCTAACAGAGGGGTGCATCATTGCTCCTTCCCCTGGCACCAAAGCCAGGCGGATGAGCCTGCAAGTGCATCTGAGTCATTCCTCCCCTTCCTAAACGTGTGCCCACCACAAACTTCACCTTCTCTTTGTGAACTCCCCAGAGTGCAGGAGTTGACAGCGACTGCTCAGCTCCTTGCCTGGCTTCATACACATTAAATGGAAAACATTTGGTGTCTGTGACTCTGGAGCTCAAAACGGATAGGGAGCGACATCTTCTAACATCAGCCTGGGATCTTAGAGCCAACCTGTGCCGTCTGCTTCTCTTGCATCGTTGTGGCAGTAAAGATGCTGCAGGTCACATCGCGTCCTTATCTTCACAGCATACCCCGGGTGACAGAGCCAGCTCACTCTTCTTTAGCTGACCACACAGGTCTGATTGCACCTGGAGCATGTCAAATGCTGCTGATGGACAGGGAGGAGGATGCCAGCCCATTGCTCCCTGGATGTGTGAGCCCTGCGGAGCCCTGTCACAGAGCACAACAGGCAGCTGAGGACTGGAGGTGAGCAGGTCTTTAGGACAAGAGCAAGCCAAGTTTGCCCTTTCCCTGGCTTGTAATTTGACATGGAGAGGTTTGGTATCTATGAGCCGATGCCAGCACCCAAACTGTGTAAGTGCAACTTCAACTACAACCTTGGTTATTCACTACTGAATCACTGTCCTGTGGAGCTCAAGTTTTATTTCCCTGGCCTTAATCCAGATGTGTTCCTGGTTTTTAATGGGGAACTGGAGGGAAGTCTCATCAGCTGTGACTGAGCTGTGCAAGAGGATGGGTATGAGTGAGGAGAAAGAGGAGCAAAGTGGCTTGGGACAGCAGGCACATGTCTGTGTGCTGATGTCCAGCGGTGCTAGCTCTTCAGCACTCCCATTGCAAAAGACCTGGCTGCAAAATAACAGGGAATGGACTTTGCTTGTGCACATCATGAGCTGAGCTGAATAGGAAACAACCTACCTCAGTGCTCAGGCTGCGAGATGCTCCAAGAGCTGCAAGGATGCCTGCGTGTGTCAGGAGGTGAATAACCCCCAGTGGACTCTGCAGTGTAGCTCTTCCCTTGTGCATTCCCATTTTGGAGGGGTAGGGAGCATTAGCTCTGATTGGGGTGCTGTTGTGGGACTGAGCACCACAGGGATCCCCATCTGAGCGAAAACCACCCCATGTGCACCCATAACTGCTGCCTGCAGGTCAGGACAGCTCTGGGAACATGTAACCCCCCCGGTTTGGCTTCTGAGCTGGTGCCCAGCAGAGTGCAGAGCCTGGCCCATCCATTAGAAAAGCCAAGGGATCAGCGTGACCATGAGTGTATGGCAGGGATGGACACAGGCTCTGCTTGGAGTTTGTTTTCTGCATTGCCGTGACACAAATGCTTTCTGCCTGTTGTTGCCACAATGGTTTGCTGCAGTCTCACATTCCAGGGCAGAGCTGGCTCAAACCTCACTGAACTTACCTTGGGTTTGCAGCCCCCAGCCTGCAGGGTGGGATGAGGCGCTGGGCTTGGGGAATGTCATGGAGCTGCATGTTTGGAAGGAGTGAGGCAGGAAGCTCGGTTTAGCCCTTGTGCAGCCTCGTCACATTCCCTGTTCCTCTCCATCAGCCCAACTCCAGATTCATCCCAGGGGCTCTTCGCTACGCCCAGGGCTGTCCTGTGTGTCTCATCCTATCCTGCTGCTGGGATGGTGCAAAGTCTGCTGGATAAATAGTGCTCAATGGGAGAAGGCTGGTCCAGCTCACCCGGCTAGCAGTGCTGGAGGAGCAGGATGCGTGAGCACTTGCAGCCCTTGCACTGCTGCCCTTGGCCATGTCTCCGTTCTCGTGGCAAGGGAGAGGGCAGGCACCAGACCTTCCTGACACACAGGGGTCAAATCCTGTGCTCATCCCATGACCATCCCTGTAGTTACTGCCTTTCGCTGCAAAGTTACTTGCAGTTTCCTGGTGAGTTATCAAAACAGAGTGAAGCAATCAATGGAAAAGATGCCTGTGTGCCCTTGGCCTCATTTTGCAGAGGGAGACTAATAAGCTGAGTGCATGGCTTGGCTGGCAGCAGGAGTAAGGCCATGTGATGCCTGATTTCTGTATGTGAGAAGCAGCTGGAAACACTGCCCTGGGCTTTACGCATGGATCCTGACCTTCTTGTCAAGCTTGCTCAGCACTCTGGCTCATGGTGACTCTGGGAAAGCCATTCTGTACACAGCAAGAACCCTCGCTGATCCTGGCTTGTCCCCATAGAGGCTTTACTGAGCACAGGATGGAGCACAAGGCGAGCCACATCTCTGGCAAACCCATTAGGGCACTTACAGGGTTGTTCCTAATCTATGGCTATGAAGATCCAACCTATGAGGGATGCACCAAGTTATAACACTTGTTTTGTCATGCAAAACTGCAGCAGAGAAGAGCTGGGAAGTCCCTTAGGCTGGGTGAGGTTTGCATCCCTTCTCATTGGACATGCTGCTTACTGACCTAATCCTGGCAGCAGGAGAGGTTCTGTCCTGAATGAGGACTCCTGCATGCCTGATGCTCCCTGTGGCACATGCAGAAGTCGGGGATGGTGCAGGACAGTCTTCAATGCTTCCTGCTCTTCCGCATGCTCCTTCCTCCCTCCATGGACTGCTTCAGCTTTCCCATGTTATTCTCCATGGAGTTGCAAGCCCAACCCCTGCTTTGCAGCCATGCTCCGGGAGGTTCCATGTTGGACTGCAGAGCCCATCACACCAACCAGAGGTGATGTATTGCTGCAAGGCTGAGCCGTCTGCCTCGTGCAGCTCTATCTGTGGAGCCTGTCCCATCCTTAACTCACCCAGATACCGGGAGCCTGGCTTTTCTTCTGTCATTGAAATAGCTTTGGCCCCTGCTTGCCCCCTCCCCTTTTCTCTCCTCCAGCTTGGCATTACCATAGCCCTTTGTGGAGAGCCACACTTCTGTTTGTCTGGGGGAGCAGCTGAGGCACGAGAAATGTGCTGATGCCATTGAGGGGCTTAGTCCGGAAGGCATTGTACCTCTGAAAGAGATGCTCGGAGCATTTACATTAAAATGTGCTTGGTACAGATAATATGAGTGCTTGTGGGGGGTGCATGAGGGGCAGGGCTGGGAGGAGCCTCCAAGCCCTTCCTTGTCAGCCCCATTTATCAGCAATAGAAGAGAAGGTGTGTGCTCAGATAGCAGAGCCTCACTTCCCAGCCCGGCTGGTGCTTGCCTGCAGCCTCGCGGCTGCTCACTGGGGCTGTACAAGTCATTCCTTCATCGGGGACAAAGAGTGAGTCCATCTGGGTGGCAGGGGAGTCACTTCAGAGGGGATGCTCGAGGTGTCCCTGTCCCCACAAGCTCTGTTCTCATCCTGTCTCTGCATCTCTAAGCGGCTGCTGAAGTGGGGTACAGCCCCTGATAGGATGTGTGTGTCATCTTCAGGGTGCTGGGTCTGGCACAGGG
This sequence comes from Forpus xanthops, assembly GCA_032466535.1. Classification (NCBI taxonomy): domain Eukaryota; kingdom Metazoa; phylum Chordata; class Aves; order Psittaciformes; family Psittacidae; genus Forpus; species Forpus xanthops. The sequence goes on from JASSUY010029956.1 coordinate 8,961, forward strand.
TTGGAGCTGACCCCACCAGGAGTCCTGTTCGCAGGAGGGAGGCTCTGGGAAACAGGCAGGAGAAAACACAGCTTGGCTTTGGCTCTGTGCTGCCCATTTGATTGCACTGGTGCATGTAAGGGGTGGCAATGTGGGACCTGTCCTGTCCTTCACACAGCCATGAGCAGTTCAAGTGCATTCGCACCTAAAATCTCTCCTCAAAGCTTCCGACTCAAAGCTTATAACCCAGAGTAAAGTTCAGTCATGACAACATATGCACACCTTCATTTTGCAGCTGAAATCCTTGAACTGAATTGAAATCCTTAGGCATTTGAGCAGCTATTTCATTTCCATGTGTAAAATATGACCTAATGGAAAACTGAGACCTCGTACAGAAACTCTTTCCCTAAGGACAGTTTTTCATGAAGATTATGATGGGTCCTGAGTTACTCTTAGACTGCAGCATTAGTAAGTGTTGTGGTGGTGCCCAGAGGCTATGATGTTAATAAGCACCTAATTTTAGCAGTAATTTAGCTTCTGCTATAATTACTAGGTCGTTGTGCTAGGTGCTGTGCAGACACATGTGAGAAGACAGCATTAGTCCCAAAGGGCATGTGCTTGGGACAGGATAGTCATAGCAATTGCTGCAGCAGGTCTGTGTGCTGGTTGGGAGAGCAAGTTGGGCTGTGTCGGAGGTAGTGGAGGTCTGGACACAGCAACAGGGCCCAAACCTGGGACAGTCTCCTGCACAGTACCTGTAGGGAACAGCCCTGAGAGGAGCTGGCACAGAAATGCTGTCAGTGTGGATGGGTGAGCAACCAAGAGCAAAGCCCATGGAGGTGCTGAGCCATAACCCTTTTCTTCCCAGGGCTTGGAAAGTCTTTCTCCCAGGTCCATTAAAAAAATCAAATCTCAGTTCTGGATTTAAACAGAGTCATTTTGCATCCCATAAGAGTTCAGAGGATATTAACCATGATTTGTTATCTGTCAGGTTCAGCCTGGGCTGGAACAGGATGGCTTCATCAGGGTAAGTCCTTTTATGCGCTGGGTCTTTGCTTTGTTACCCCTGGGGAAGGGCTGAATCCCAAGTAAACCTCCCAAATACTTCTCATCCTGGATGCTCATCAAGTACCCCAATCCCAAGTACACTTTGGTGGGGCTCTAGGATAGATCCTTCCGGACAAGGGTGCTTCAAGCGTAAGAAAACTCATGTGAGTTCACATCAGTGCACACATTGGAAGGTGTCACCTAGGAAAAATGCAGTTGTAGAATGCAGAATGCAGGAATTTGGTAATGGTAGCTCATCTTGGCAAGATTTACGTGGTAAATGTCTAATGTGGACGCACATATACAATTTGAGTGCAAAAAAGTTATTTATCTGTGAAGGTTTAAATGAAATGAACCACAGTCAAATGAGCATTTCTACCTCAATGAAATGAGAAGGGGAAAATGAAATGATTCATTTTGACTTTTTCCCTGGAAAAGATGATCGAAATTGACACATTCCAACAATGAATTTCAATTTTGGCCCAAATGTCTTTCCAGTGGAAACTTACTGAGAGGAACAGGTCTCAATGAAAGTGAAACAGAACCAGGCAGGATGTGGAGCTGCTGCTTTGTTCCCTTTGGGGACTTGATTATTCCTTCCATGTATTGCATGCTCATCTCCCATCTCCAGGGCTTTGTCTTGATTCCCAACTCAGCTTGTGCTCCAAGGTTTGCTCCTTTGGGGCCAAAAAATTAGGCTCAGTGTGCCCATGCACCCCAAGGAAGAGCAGTTTCCTTGTGAGCTTTGAGCACACACAGCCCTGGACTTGACAAGCAATTTTGAATGGGAGTTTCTCACATCTTTCCATTTCAGCAGGAGCTCACTGTTTGAAGGAAATAAGCACCTGGGGAGTCATCTCTGTAGACCTCCTGCATGGGGCACCAGGCCACGTACCTTCTGCATCAGTTGCAGTAGCAACCTGGAAGCTGCTGCTAATATCAGCAGAAGGGCTGTCCTATCTATCCTTGACCACATCCTACTGCGTGACAGTCACACTGTGTAGATGAGACCTCAGGTACAGAACAGCTTGCTGGCAGAGGACTGCCATGCTGTAGGATCCTGTGCTCTACAGCACCGCGTTCCTGCCTGGCACAGTTGGGTAAGAGCTGGCAGTAGCACAGGGATTTCACAACCATCACTTGCACAAGTCCATGCTGCTTCAGGGGAGTGTTTGTCTGTGAGCAGCACTGGACAAACTGAAGTTGCACAACCCCGTCCTGCGCTACTTTGGACTCTATCATGGGATTCATTTCAGTCCTTTTTCAGGTCGGTTTTCCCCTTTCTTTTTCTCTGTTTTGCTTCTACTTAAGCAATCATGGCTCAGCCTGGTTGCATTTGGCTCCATCATGGCCCAGCTTGGTTGCATTGGCTCCATCAAACCCCAATGTGTGCACCTCCAAACCTGCCCCCCTTCCCAAGGCTGTTTCTTACCATGCCTGTTGGTCAACCCTTTCATGTGGGGAGAAGCTTGGATGAGAAGTACTGGTTGTGCACAGTGCAAGGCACAGATTTCCTGCAGAATGATATCCCCTACTCATTGTCACCACTCTTTGTGGCACTCGAACTCTTGATCACATAATCCTGAAAAAGCCTTTAGGAATTAGTAAATGGCATTTTTTGGGGGTGTCTATGCTTTGCCATGACTTTGGCATGTAGGTTTGCAAGGCTCAATTTGCTGACGATGCCCATGGAGTGGTTGACTCCACGACACAAAAGCTGAACCTGCAAAGGGACCTAAGAGCCATCCATGCTGTGGTGCTGCAAACTGCAGGGCAACTGCTACAGATTTCCTGGGAAAGCCGGAATTGCAAGCACAGCACTTGGAGGAGTTTGAGTTCTTTTGGCTTTGGTTATCCTCACTGCCTAGCATGGGGTACACTGGAAGGGTGGCGTGGAAGTGCGAAAAGCAATGTCTCACCAAACCTCTTCCATAAGCTAAGCCACAGCAAGGGGAGCAGTGAGTGCCTTTGTTGCTAAAATGGAAGCTGAATTTGGCTCACTGAAGGAGGAGGGTTTGGAGCAGAGGACAAATAAACAGGAAAAGGGATTAAAATATATATGGAGTTTATCAGAGTTGTAGGCTTTCTGCTGGTGCAGAGGACAAGGTATTTACCACACAGCTGTTGTGCGCAGATTCCTGCAGGATAGGAGCACATCCATATTCATCCATGAGGACAGCCACGTCCACCTTCCATGGCTGAAACGGTTCCTCCTCACAATATTTCAATGCCCGTTGCACTATCGCTGTTAGATCTGGGCGAATAATCCACAATGAATAATGTATCCAAGGAATCTGTCCTTGCTAATTGTGGAATATTCACGAGCAGATGGCAATTTGAGGCAGGTTTTTTCACATCCCTTTTTTCCTCCGTGCCGGGACGGAGGTTTGCTCTAAGTAGGTGATATTTGAAATTCAAGCTGTGTTTCGAAGTTGCGATTGGCCCATTGTGACACGAGGGTGTCCCTCTTCCCGCATTGGCCCAGCGTACAAAGTGCTCGGGATACAAATACATGTGCAAATTGAAAATCCAGTTGCCATGGTTACTCGTGCGTGCAGCTTTGAACTTCACTTTCCTCCAACATTTGTGCTGGTAAAACTCATTCACTCGCAGGTTTGTGGGAAGTGAATACAAAGGATGCATGAGGCTCTATTTGCACGCTCCAGTGTAGATGATTCCTCTTCCAAAACTCAGCCTGGATATTCAATGGGCTTTTCCAGCACCTTTCCTGGTGCTTGCTTTCATGGGTTTCGGTCTACAGGAGTTTGCTTTCCCAATCAACTGTGGCAGTAAAACTGTGACTGCAGGTTTAGCATCCCAAATGCACGCATGGGTGATATCTCTATCTGCAGGTAGATGCAAACATCTCGTAATCGGCTCTGCACTGAGCAAAGCAAGGTGTTTATTTTTCTCGCAATTCAAACTTCAATTGGTTTTGCACAATCGGGTTCCTCTCCTTCTAGTTAATCCTGTGTCATTCCGAAATAACAAGACGTAAGGACGTGTTCCTCTTTGTTTTGCAGCAGTGACAGAGGGAGAGGAGAGAAAGGGAATTAGCAGGAGTTTTAAAGTCAGGGTAGTTGGAAAGAGCTGAAATGATGGGAAAGCAAGTTGTTTTGGTTCTGAGAAGAGCAAAGACATCAAAGTCAGAGCCAGAGCAGAGCGCAAAGCCATGCTGTACGTGAGTCATGAGGGTGTGTGTCTGTCCCCTTTGAGAGCCTAACACATACCTTTAACTGCTGATAAAAGAATACCTGGTCTGCATTTCTGTCCCAAATTGACCCCCTTCATGTGGAAAGTATTGACTTTCCAAATACCCCCCTGCTCCCCCACTCTGGGACAGTTCAACACAAGTTATTTTTGCTTCTTTGGCTATCACGTGTCTTGTGCAATATTTCTGTAGCCTCTGGACAAGCATATGAGAGAGAGCAAAGGTTAACCATGATTTATGTCTGGGTTTGTAATTGCGCTGTGGGAGCAGTGTGATGGGGAGCATGCCTGGTGCACACGGTGCATGCATCTGGGACACAAAACAGGAGAAAACAGAGCCCTTTCCACTGTCAACCAATAACCAACGTTTCATTAACATGTCCTGGCTGTATTTCAGGTTAACAACCTAAAGGCATTGGTTGCAGGGTCAGGCTGTGGCTGAGCCCTGCCCCTGTGCTCTTGTCCCCAGAGCTCTGTTAGTTGGCTTCACTCCTCTGTACAGCAACAAGTTGGAGGGTTTGTGGGGACAAGGCACAACGTGCACCAGGTCTCAGCTGTGGGAGAGATCAAAGCTCGCCCCTCCCGTGCTGTGGGACGGGGAAGGCAGCGGATGTTCAGACAAATATTTGCACCTGGGAATATTCACATCACACTCCAGTGCTGGGAAGACAGCCGCTGCCCATGCTCAGAGCCTGAGCTTTTTAACTGTTCCGAGTGCAGAACCAAATGGCTTTAAAGTGCTCTCTGCTCCCAAACGGGTGACAAAGCATAACAATGTCCACTTCTTGTTCAGCAGATGTGATCTCTAGTCACTCTGTGCCCAGCTGTGTGTGTTCAGGCCCAGAGCTGTTGACTTTAGCAAGAAAACAACTTGCTGTTGCCCTGTAGAGCTTACCAGGCAGTACGTCGGACTGGATGATGTTTCTTCATGTGCTGTAGCACTGTAATTCTGTCCTAAAATGCTCTCCCGTCTGCCCTAAGGCAGGGAGATGGAGAGCGCCCCTGGCAGGGCGATTTCTACTGAAGGATGTTGGGATGCTTGGAGGGATGCAGGAGGGCACCACAAAGGTGAGGATCGGGTGGTTTGATACCTGTGAGCCAAGCCCATCTCTTGTGGACCAGTAATTGATGTCCTACAAACGCAGTGCACTCACTGCTGCTTGGGAAGGGGCTGCTGTAACAGTGGAAGCAGAGGTGCTGGCAGAAGTGTCATTAGTTGTCTTGTGGCTTGCAAATGGCTTTAATCTCCCAATTGCACAACCCAAGTTTCTCAAGACTTTCTCCAAACTGCCTCTCCAGCACTAGGGACAAGGCTGAGGATTTCAGCGCCAGTGCAAATTCCCTCCGAGGGAAAAGCGCACTCTGCCACTGGCACTGCCACTGTTCGTCACTGGCAGACGGTGGAGTGGCTCTGCCCTTTGGCCAGGATAGCAGGAGAAGCATTCCCTGCCCTGGGATGCACCAGGGAGAGAACAGAAGAAGGAGCAGAGTTTGGAGCATCTGCTGTGATCTCACCTCCTTCCTCTCTCCTCTTATCTGTGGTGGCATCACCCGGTACTGTGGGTCAATACTCTCTCCCCTTTTACTGCCCCATCTTCTCCTGCAGCATTCCTGCCCATACTGCAGCCCCAAAGGACTGAGATTGGGGGAACACAGAGGAGCTTTGGGCTCTGCTCCCTCCTCTTCCTCCGTGCGGAGGGGCTCAAAGCACCAGCCTTGAAGCACTGCCTTTGTTTGCAGCAGGCACTGGCAGCCCCTGCTCTTTTTTTGCTGGGGGCTGTGGGAGGAGGGGAGAGAGCAGATGGTCCCCGTTGGAGGGTTTGGGGGCCTCCTCGACGGCAGGTTGGGGAGGGGGGTCCCCTTTCAGCACCGGGCTGGGGGAGGGCTCGCTTGCCTCTCACATGGCCAGTTCCCAGCTGAGTGCCTCTATGGGATTATGCTGCTATTCATCTAATTGAAATTGTATTTGGAGCAAAGAGACAGTATCTCTTTCCTCAGAGGATCTATTATGCATAAACGGCACACAAAGGCATCCTCCTGCCAAAGGAGAGGGGGTGTCCGCTGGCCAGGGCCCTGCTCTAACTTCAGCTCTGCTGACAACAGCCCCAGCTCCCTCCCGCAGCTCAGCAGGGCCCATCCTTTAACCCCTCTTTCCCCAAAAGGGCTGTTCAGTGGCTTTTTTCCCCTCCCCTTGCTTTGTCCTGCTCTGAAATGCACAGCTCATCCTGCGCCTCCTGCAGTGATCCCCTGCATCCCTGTGGTGGGTTCCCAGCCCTCATCCCCCCATCACACACCATCAGGCACAATGCCTGGTGACCACAAGCAAAACTGCAGCATCATCCTGGGATGCCTGTCAGGGGTTACAGCAAGTCACTGGATCCACCCTATGGAGGACACTCATCTGCCCTTATGTTTATAGCTGTACCTCCCTCAAGTGATGTAAACCCATGGTGCAGGGTTGGAGGGGGGCACAGGGAATCTGTAAATCAGTGCAACTGTTGAAGTGGAGAAAGAGGAGGGTAAAACAAACACATCACACCCCACCCAGGATGGCTTTATGGTTGAAATCACCTTGCACACACCCTCCTGGAAGAGCTGCCAGAGTTCATCTGCTATCAGCTCCTGCCTGCAGGTGGGAATGAGCTTCCCTGAGCTCTGTGGGAGCAGGAGGGCTTCCACGTGGAAAAGGAAAATCTTCCTCAAAGGAGAGTTGTGGATGGAGATGATGGCCCTTGTGAAGAACTGCATGAGCATCTGGCAGGAGGCAAAGCGCAAGAGCTCTCTGGGGGGGAAGGAGAGCTGTGAGACCCTTTATAAGGGTTGGGGATGGGGAAGCAGAGGCCAGGGTGGGATCTTCCCTTCTGAGACTGGAGCCGGGGATGGTCCCTTGCTGCAGAGCATCCTTGCCGGCTGAGTTCATTTGCAATAATCCCTCTGAGAACAGCTCCTGGAGGGTGCCAGAGGCTCTTCTTGCAGCACAGGAATGCTGTCCCGTCTGCTCTGGGCTTGTCCCATCAGCTCTGCATTTGCAAGCTGGGCCAGCTTGCTGGGCTAGCCTGGTCTGTAGGTGTGGGACTTTTCCAGGGCTCTGCTGAACCAGTGCAAGAAGTGGTTTCAAAGGAGGGTTTGTGATGTGCTGTCTCGATGCCCCCCATCATTCTGCAGAGAGAATGAATGGCTAAATTCAGCTTTGAATGCTGATACTGAGGCTTTCCAAGGGAGTTGTGGCTGTTGGTGTGCTAAGCAATGCAAACCAAGCCTGCTGTGCTCAGAGGGGGGTTGTAATGCTGTGTCAGCAATTTGGAGTTGAGCTCAGACTGTGGATATCTGTAACAGAGCCTTAAAACTGACCTGAATAGGGATGCCTGGATGTGAAAGCAGCAGGAGAAACAGCCAGAAGGGTTAAAAGAATGGCATGTGCTGATCTGCTACATCAGCAGGTCATCAAGAACAAAGCAGTTGAATGCCAGCTCTCAAGACATCTGGAGCAGTAAAACAAAGGAGAGATTACACCCAGAAAGGAGTACAACCAGCATGAGCAAGTGGCAGCATTCCTAATGACTCAGGAGGCAGGCAAAAAATCCCAGTCACTGTCTGTTCCTAAAGGGGCAAGAGGCATACCCAAGATCCAGGGCATAGCCAACCCTCTAAGAAGAGTCCAGGAGCCATGATAAGGAATTGAGAGCTGTCCCTTGTTCTCAGATCAACTCTAGTGATCCTGACTTGGGCACACATGTCCTGGTGCTTGTATCTGAGCATGAAAGAGTGAGCGAGTGAAACCTGGGACACGATGCATGTGAGCTGAATCACCTTTGTTAAAACAGAGCTACACTGACCTTGTGTTGAGCTCGCTGCTGCACCTGGGGTTTGTGCATTCCTCAGTGAGCTCCATGGCCGTTTCCAATCTGGTTGTTTGCATTTTTGTTTCTACAGATCATAGAAGAGAATCATAGAACTGTTAGTGTTGGAAAGGACCTTAAGGTCATCAAGTTCCAACCCCAGGCAGGAACTCTGTGGATGCTGCAGCCTGGTTTCTGCTACACACACAGGGCTTGGATACCTACCTCAGCTGCAGGTAGATTGCACCAGGGATAAGTAGAGATGCAGCTAAAGCCAAATGGCTTTGCAAAGTGCTTAAATCTGGGCACACAGGCACATGCAGTCTGGCCTTCACCAAGCCTTACAGCATCAGCTCTGTGTTTGGTGCTGGACTGGATCTGTGCAGCCACAAATCACAGATACATCTTCGAGGAGCTCAAGGCAGCCTGATAAATAACAAAGGGATTTTTGCAGTGGAGGTGTTTTCCCAGGAATGCCCAATGTCTGCAGAGAGAAAGGAAAGTAAAGACTCAGTCTTGCCTTTCTCACTGTGCAGCCCTAAGATTTACCTGCCTAGGAGAGCTGACCAGGCTATGTGAGATGACAATGGCAGGTAAGGCACATCCTACTGCCTCTCCTTGCAAGGCTGGGGGACTTTGTGAGCACCAATCAGCTGGAATGATCTGGGATCACTTGGTGCTGACCACCGTGTTGGGGTCAACAAGAGCTCATTGTCCAGGTTTGCATCCCCAGAAATGGGGTTGCTGGGTACCAGCCAGCATCTCTGGTCTCCTTGGGCATCAGCGTTGCGAGGTTGTCTCCTCAGGCTCAGAGCAGCTGCAAGCTGTTTTGGTTTACCCTCTTTTTAAAAACATACGGTTCTTAGTTTCATTTTCACGTGGAATGCAGTGCTCAGAGGTCTCTCCAGTTTCATACCCTCTGCTGCAAGAGATAACTGAAAAATACTGAAACCAGGAGGTGCACAGGAACGAACTCCTCTGGGCTCTGCACCATCTTCATTGCTCTCAGCAATGATCCCAGCCATAGTCTGGCTTTCTCACCTGGAGATGCTGTCAGCTGCCTTTTAAGCTCTTGCTGTGGTTTGTTTTACTTAGAATAAAAGGATTTTGGTGTTAGAATTAAAGGTGTTGGTCGAGGTCACAGCTGTAACTGCACATAATGGCATAAAGCTGTGCCATCCAGCTCCTGCTGGCTCTGCAGCCTCAGAAGGGCTCCTGGACCTCCATTTGTCTGGTCAGTATCTGCAATCTCACTGTGGAGCTCCACCATGGAGGTAGGAAATGGAACCTTCTATGCAGGAGCTGATGGGCTGATGATGACCCCACCACCCACTGCAGCTCCCTTTCTGCTTTGTTCTGAATGAAGTTAGACAAGGGCACAAAGTGAGCTGCTTCTCCTGCCTGGCACAGACACTGCCTCTGGGACAACTCTCCTGCTGGAATATCTGGGTTGCAGAGCACAGTCAGCATACGGCTGGAGGGGTCCCAGCAGTTAGGATGGAGACGTATCTTGCAAGGGATATCAAAGGCAGGGCACTAGTCATGGTATTTACCGAGGGTAACCTTACCAGGGGAATCTCTGAAGCATTTCTTCACTGGCTGCAAGGATGTGACTGGGTTTCTGGGATATCTTGGGAATATTGCTCCCAATGTGTTGCATTGGCCTGTTTTTCCTAAGAAACAACTCACTCCCAACCTAGGGAATGAGCGTGGAATGATTGCTGGTGGCTTTGGCAAATGGAAAACATGATGGGAAGGGGAATCCAAGGGAATGATGCAGAGATTGGGGCAGTGAGGGTCTCCAGCAACATGGTCCTTCAATGAGGGGTCCCCTGGTTCCAACGGGACCATGGATGCTTTCCTCCGCTCCACCAGCACCTTGCACTGCACAATGGGACACAGGAGGAAACACAGCAGCACAAACACCCCCTGTCCCCATCGCTTCCTTTTTGTGTGCTTCAGCTTTAAACTTTACCTGTCCTTGTTGCCATCACCTCATCTAAGAGCTCCTCCTGCTCTGCAGCGCGCTAGGCATGAGAGAGGAAGCAGTGCTTCAGAGCCAGGGCTTCCAGAAAGCAAACCCGAGCCGGGGACAGATGAGCAATCTGCATTTGCATGGGCCAAAAAGGGGAGACAAGGAAGAAAACATCCTCTTGTAGAAAAGCCTGTGACTCACCGCAGCCTCTGGCCTCTGCAGACCAGAGCTAGCTGAATCCATTGCTATGCACTTAGCTTACTTTTTCCATCTTGATTCTCTTTGGTGGGAATTGGTTTCTTGAGTGCTTGCCAAGCGCTTTAGACAAGCCATTATCAGCTGATTTTCGCTACATAGCATTTCCCATTCTATGAGTTTATGAGCATCTGACGCCATTTCCTGCTTGAATTAGGACAAATGCTTGAAAATGTCATGGAAGAGACCATTTAAAAAAATACTCAGTTTGAATTAATCTGAACATTTAAATAATTTATAAACACTTTCTCCTCTTCCAACCTTTTAAAGAAACCTTTTAAAGAAAAAATTGCCAGAAATGTCTAAAGGAAAAGGGATTTTTTTTACCTGCATGATGGTTTAGGTTTTTAGGACAATGGATCGTTTTGGGCAATGGATTAAAACAAACCCCTTTTATTCTGAATGAGGCTGGGGTTGTTTCCCTTCATCAATCTCAAGTTCTGTGCCGAACCACATTTGAGGGAGCAACTTGTGGCCAGGTTCGATTCAGGTGGGCTCTGGGGGGTTCCTGGGACAGCTCCTGGGTTATGGTTTGCAGTGGGATTGCTGAAGCACAGTGTCACTGTTGGGCTGCAGGAGAGGATGACTTTGCTGGGGAGAGGCTGCAAACAGAGGATGCTCATTGTGGAGAAACACTTGTGCTTGCAGGGGACCGGGATGCACAGGCGGGGCTGCCCTACACACAGATGTATTAGCACACAGGCTGGGTAATGGGCTTGTTCAGCCTGGAGAGGAGAAGGTTCTGGGGAGACCTTAGAGCAGCTCCCAGTGGGGTATGGATGAGGCTAGAACCAGGAGGCTGTGATTAAATGCTCACATCCCAACCACGGCTCCATCGCTCTTCCCCCAAGGCTCTGCTCCTCCTCTGGATGAATTTAGACTGACACCAGACTAATGCTGCTGAGAGCTAGCACCAAACTCTGCTATCAGCCAAACTGAGACATAGTTTACAATAGCACAATGACCTCAGAGAGGATCTGCTGAGGAAAAATAAACGGGCCGTGCCCTTTTGTCCCTTCCTTCCAAAGCCTGCCTACTGCGGCTTCCTTGTTTTCACATTTGCTTTGCCAGGAAGGGCACATCTGACATTTCTTGGTTTTCCTGTAGGACTCGTTAGAGGTCCCATGTGCAGAAAAGGAGTTTCAACTGACCTTCACTGATGAGCACAGAAACTTAAAGGACTAAGCTATCCTCTCTGCTGCTTATCTAGTCATTGAGTGGAGCAAAGGATGACTGCCACTTTGAACCAGTTTGGCACAGCTCAAGCAATAAGACTGTATTCCTGGTGTGTTTGATGCTACAAAGCCACTCGCTCTTTTTCATCCCGAATTTCAGTGCGTTAAACACACAAGATCTGACTTTCTGACGCTGAAAGAAAACAAACAACACTCTGGTTCCCACCTCAGGAAGGCAAATGGTCTTCTGTTATTTCAGCCTGGCTTCCCGGCCAGCTCAAGCTTGGAAAGAGAGAATCAGGGATTTTAAAACAAATCCCAAGCATGGATTTTGAAATCTTGTACTTGCACTCCAATCCCAATGACGGAAAGTCTTTTACCATCAATTACGGCAACTCCTTCCCTTATTCCCTTTGCGTGGCACTCCCCCAGGAAGAGCTTAGGGGAGGGCAGGGGACCTGTCTGTACCCACACCACAAGGCAGCTCTGTTCTGCTTCATCCCCTCATCCAGAGAAATGGGGTCAAGCTTCTTTCTCCATCTCTGCACACTCCTGCAGAGGATGCCCCATGCTGGGTGAAGAAATCACACCTCCAGGATCAGGCTGTGTCCATGGCAGGTGAGTGCCACTACTCAATCCCCACATCCTGCACCTTTGGGTCAGGAAAGAGTTGATTTGGAATGTGTGCATCTGTTTGTGCAAAGGTTGTATCACCTCTGGCAGTTCTTCCCATGGTGGTTTTGCATTGCCACAGTCTTTCTGTGGAAAAAGTGCTTTCCATAGGTGTGACAGTGCCACTTCCAAAATGCCTTTGGGACAGATTTGCATGAAGTACAGACAGATGTCCCCATCCCTTTAACGCTCCCAGTTCCGCAGCACTAGAGCTGGATCACAGCCACCTCCCAAGGAACAGATGACCTGAAAGGTGTCCTCAATCCGTCTGAATTAAGCCCTGCAAAACGAGACCAGTAACAAGGCCAATGAAGGGACACAGTCTTGTGCTAATATTACAGGCTTATCTACTTATCTGGATTATGCAACAGGCCTAGAAGAAGAGCTTCCATCCTGTGAACTTCTTTAATGCATCTTCTGAGCTTGTAGGAGGTGTTGCGACACCGCGGCTCGGGCTCACTCCGCTCCACAGCATGAGGCATCTGCTGGGGAGGTTTTGACTTACCTGCTGGCTCCCAGACAGACGCTGTCAGTGCCTCTTGCTTCACCCTCACACAACTCATAGGGGAGCCGGTGACTTCCCTGCTTCCCAAGAAGGAAGGGAGGAAGCAGAGGTGGTGCTTTCAAGATGGTTTCAAGATCCTGATTGTGGAGGGAGGAGAGGACCACAAAGTCATTTTTCTCTCTGAGCTCCCAAATTGCATTTCTAACTGAGTTTTGCTGGCAGGATGGCTGCCCTGGGACTGCCTGGATCAGGAGCCATAAGCTCCAAAGCATCAGGGTCACCAAAGCCATTTATGTCACACAGCTCCTGGTTTCCTTATTATTTCTAACATTTCCCATCCCCTGTTCTCATTTCTCCTCCCTGGAGTAGACTTGCCTCTCCTGACTCCTCCTACCAGAGCCCTTCAAGTCCCTTCCAGCTTTGGCCCCACAGGAGTTTGGAGGACACATAAACACTCACAGGAGCAGGGTCTGTGTGTCTCGTGTGCACATGCGTTTGTCTCCCAGCAGATGCACAGGGGCAGGAATTGGGACATCCGACCATTCCCCTGCTTGTCCAGCTCTAATTGATGTATTGGTGGCTCAAACCAAACTCCTGCCTGTCAAACTGCACAAATCCTGAAGCAAGCCCTCGGCACTAGAAGCTCTGCTTGTCCCAAGCATAAGTTATATAGGATTTTGTTCAAGTTTCCTTTAGTGCAAAGTCGGACTGCATCCCATCAGGCTGGATGGTCTTGGCTTTGCAAGCAGAGCAGAAAAGCATGCAATGGAGCAAAAGCAAAATACTCCTGAGGGTGGACAGGGATGTGTGAATCCCTCATGTGAAATGGCTTTAAACGAAGTCATTGCACCAAGCACAGTCTTCATGAACCACTTGTAAACCTGGGTTGTTTCCTCTTGTTAAATGCTTTATATAACCCAAGGCAAAGACGTAGATTGGAAGGGACAGGAATTCTTTGCAGGAACATCGCAATTCTGTAGCTAGAAGGAAAAACAGTAAGGATGAAAACGTTCCTGGAGGTGCTGCAGGGGTTTTGGTCAGAACAGTTTGATTCAGTTTTGCTCAGTTTAATGGGTTCTTTTCTTTGGCATGTGATACCCAGGAATGTGATTATTCAAGGGGAGATGCCTGCTCGCACCAGGGAGGTAATCCAGGGAGCAATTCTTATAGAGAAAGCTCCAACATTTCGATTTACAGAGATCTGAATGCCTGCTTTTCTGTCGTATTCTTTTAGTTTTGGTGGGGTGTTTTACATTTCCCCTTGTTGCCAGGGTACTTCGGACCTTCTTTACTTCAAATGGGGCTGTCAGAATGGGCACAACCACCCCCTATGTGGATTGGGGAAATTCATTCCAATCAGTGGCATAAACCTTGCATGAATCCTGGTGAAAAAGCCCTGGCATGAGGTGAGGCTGATGCTGTTGCCTGGGGGCTGTTGCAGGGCTGTGACAAAGATCCCAGCACGATGCAGGATGGGGGCTATATATATATTTATATGTATATGTATATATATATATATATACAGACAGGATAAGGAATCTGAGCACAGATTAACCGAACAGGCCTGGGATCAGGTAATCTGCTCCTGCTCTGCAGCTTGCCTGGCTCTGGCCAAGTAGGGGATAATGTTCTAATGCTTACTCCCCGACAGGAAAAGATTGCTCCCTGTTTATCAACTAGGGCACTTTTCACATCCGTAGAAATAGTACCTATATTTGTAAGCCAGGAGTGGTCAATTCTAAGATCTTAACTTGTGTAATGAATTGTGTGAATGATGACTTGTATAAATGAACTAACAAAAAGCAACGTTCCTATGAGCTATCGGCCACCATAACACCAGAGGGCTCTGATAGCCATATAGAGATAACAATGGACTCAAAACCATGACACATTACCTACTTTGCCAGAAGAACACCAAATACCAGCATTTAATTAACCCAGATAAGAAACATGTATAACTTTATATATGTTCGATATATAGCCAAGATATGTCAAGTCTTGGAAATATGTTGGCCACTCAGTATACACCCATGGCAGATCTGGGTTTTCCTTTTGTTTTCACATGCCATTTGGTCCCTGTGAGCAGACAGTGCTATGTGACCCTTGGGTAGAAAGTCCTTTTAGCAGAGGGTGTCATAGGGGATGCTCCATCTGCATCCAGATAGCCTGGAGCACGTGAGGCTCTAGCTGAGCATCCCTGCTCCTGTCTGGAAAGGCTGGCCAAATGAAGGTTGTCAATGGCCAAAGGCTTAAGGGAAGGCAGCAGTCAACTTGTACCTCTGCTCTGAGCATGAGTTGAGTTAGACTCTACCATGGTTTGCAAAGGGACCCTCAGGTGACCCAGTCCTGCCGTGGTGAAATGAATCTCATAGCCTTCCTTGGATGTCTGAATTGAATCAGTCTGGATCAGTTTAGTCCTTGGTGCAGCAAACACAGCTGGCAATCAGGTGTGGTGCGACTGGCACTGCATGTTCCTGCACATGGCACTTGGTCCTGGAGATGGGATCAAACACATCCCAGTGCTCCTCAGCCGCAGGGAGGAGTGGGCTTGTGGCTAACAGCCCAGCCATTCATAGCCATTCATACGGTCTTTCTCCTTTCCCACACCATCTCCCCTAATGCTTTGACAGGGCCTCTGCTGGACCTGCCTGGTGGATTAACAACCCCTCTCTGTAATCAGCAGGTTGCATAATTACCCCATTTCTTCATCAATTGCACTCATTTGCAAATTCTTTCCACAAACGACTCCATGAGGGCCTGTGACATCCACAGGCACTCCCCACCCAACCCCAGCTCCTTCCTCCACCTTTTCCCAGCCTGGTGTCCATGTGTCCTATGTGTTAAAGCAGAGCTGAACACACATTGCATGCTTCCCAAAGTGTTTGCTGCTGCTTCCAGAGCTGATTTGCCTTGGCCCTGGTGCTTGGATTTCCTTTTGCTCTCATACAGACAGGTTTTGGCACTGGGTGGCAACAACAGCAACCCATGGGGAGCTGCTGTGCTGAGCTGCCTTGAGCGTAGGAATCCTGCAAAGCCAGTGCATGGCTTAAGTACTCAAAAGCTCCATCTCCTTCAGTTCTAACCTGCTGGATAGAACAGTGCCAACTCAGGGGAATGGTGCAGTCCCTGACAGGAGGAGGGGGAAGTTGTTCAGGGAAAGGCTCTTGACTGGTGTCACTGCCCTTTGCATTGATGTGTGGGTGCAGATACAAGCTCTGAAGAAAGCTGTGGTGTGTTGAGGGCAATGAAGGCTCCCAGAGAGCTACTGAACAGCGTGACCATCCTGCAAGCAGCAAGAAGGTACTTGAAGCTCAAAGGAGTGAATTCAACAGGGAAATCAGGATGTCTGCAAGAGCAGGGAGACTTCAGTGGGGAAGAAAAACTCTTCTGCACTTGCATCAAGCGCTAACATGAGGCCGAGGAAGCAAATGGATGAAGAAGTGATGGGAAAAGGGAGCAGACACTGGCAGCATCCAGGAGATGTGTCACTGCTATTGCTATAGGCTGGGATATCCCCCAGAAAGCAGTGTGGTCAATAACCAGGAATGATCCTGGCTCTATAACTGCCTTCTGTCACTGTTCTTGCATTTCTCCATGTTTTCCACTTTATTTTCAACTCTGTAATCAAAAGCTTTGCTTTGTACCACACCATGACCAGCTCGCAAGCTCTCAGATTCAGTGTGGGGTGGGAAGATGTAAGAGATGAAGCTGAAAACACCAAGACTCATCATCCTTCCAAAGGAGAGGATCGATGCAGAGGGAAACGTGCAGCAGCACCCATGGCGTGCAGTTCAGGGTGGATACAGGGATCTGGGTTTGGACACTGTGCACCCCATGCCAGGGCTCCAGGTTGGCTCCGAGCATTCACTGCTGGCTCTGGTAATGACACTGCTAAGGGAGATCCCTGTCTTCTCAGCCCAGTGGTTTCTTCTGATCTGCAGCTACAGATGGTATTGGGTCACCCTGGGCTGCTAGAGGAGGCTTAGCAGTGGGTCACAGTGCTTTTCTGCCTTGTTGTGGCAATACAAGTGCCAGTGTGTGGGACGGGTGGTGAAGGTGGCTCCTGGGGCAATGCTGTATGAACGTGCTGCCCTTGGGAGACGGGCACAATGTGTTCTGCTCTTTCTTTCCATTGTGCATGGGTGTGTAACGTGGTGCTCAGCCTCCTCTGACAAGAACGCTTTGTTTCCCTTAACCAACATCGCTTTTTAAATGATGCAAATAACTTTAGTGCATCCAAACAGGAAGTGGCTGAGTGTCTGGGTGTCTGAATCAACATCCTGGAGACTGGGCCTTGCCACCAGCACAATTGCTAAATACAGGAGTTGCCTATGGATGGAAGCACAGGTCTTGGAAATGGCAAAGGTGGTGAGGTTCTGTGCCAGAATGTGACCATTGCCAAATGCTGCCATTGCTTGGCCAGTTCATTCCTGCTTGTGTGGCCACAAAGCTGCATCATCTCAGCTTCTCTGTGCTGATGCAATCACATTTCCTCTCTGGTTGTGGCATTGGGATGGAAAGAGCGGGACAGAGGACTTGGCACTACTGCTTTGGTGCCGGATGAGCAGCACTCAAAGGCTTCCCAAATGAATCCTTTTCCGGATAGCAGGGAAGCCACATGCAGAAGGGTCTCCAGGGCCAACAACCCTTCCTGGCATGCATGAGACAACTGGAGTCAGTTGCAGATTGGGAGAAGAGCCACAAGGAGTCAGTTACCTCCTCAAATTGTGTTTTCTTCTTTTCTTAGGATTCCCCCCCCCCCCCTTTATGTTTTAGACTTTTGCTTCAAGTTTTCCAGGAGATTCAACAATCCCAGACAAGCCCTGATGTGTGCACACTTATTGAAAAGCACGGGCACTGTATACAGCAGCATAGTCCATAGATGCTGCCTACAAAACTCAAATGCCTCCCATAACTCTTGTGATTGCTGCTGATAAATATATATATAGCTCCAAAATTAATCTCACAATATTTTCTATAGGCATTACTCATTGTTCTCCTCTTTTATCTCCCATGAGGCAGCTGAGGAAGGAGGCAAATGACAGCTGGAGGTAATGAATGCCCAGAAATACTTCCTTGGCTTTTCCTGTGCTGGATCTACAGTCGTGTTTGACTGTGAATCCAAGGTTTGTCCTGATGCTCAGTGATAGGTATCTACAAAGACTGAGCTTGGGTTTGACAGGCAGGCCAGGTACCCAGGGTGCTGCTGGGGCAGCATTGAACTGTGATGGAAGCAGGAAGATTCCTCTGGGAATGTGAGACAAGGAGCCCCAAAGCCAGTCCCCAGAACGCTCCTGTAGATCACTAACATGGATGTGCAGCCAATCTGATCCTGAGCCCACCTTGCTGGCCACTGTAGATGGGGCTGTAGCTCCCAAAGATACTCTTTGCTGGGGTATGGCACGCACAGCACCACGAGGATGATCTGAGCTGTGAGGCATGGGGCACGCAAAACCTTGGAGCAGCTCTTCAGAGATGGATGTTTCTGTAGCGACCCCAAGTTCTGATGTCCCAACTTGACCTCTCAACCATGCAGTTTACATGGAGGAGAGTTCTTCTCCTGTCATGGTAGAAAAGTGAGAGGCTGACTTCAGCCCTTCAAAAGAACATTGATGACTCCAAGAGGGTCCAAATCTGCCCTCAGTGAGCAGAGAAGGTGGGAAAGGCAGAGCAGCCACCCTGTCCTCATCATGGGAGAGGACTTCTTGCCTTGATGCTGCTCTTCAGCCGCATCACTGATTCCATTGGTCCCTTTGATTCCTGCAGTTGGGAAATCTGGACCAGCTCCAAAGAGAAAAAAGTAGATTTTTTCAAACTGCTCAGAGCTGGGAATCACCATTTCCTCATGCAAATCTATCTAAACAATGGTGGCAGAATTAAATCCACTGAGCACTACCAAAACACAGAGCATTGGCTGTCATGCAGCAGAGCTCTGCTGTGGTCTTAAAGGACTGAGTTAGAAGGGTTATTTTAAGGCCCAGGAAGAACAGAACCCATTTCTGAGCAAGCGCCCACAAACTCCTTCGAGTCAGTTATGATTTTAAATAGAAAAAGTGAATTGAAGGGCATGTAACCTCATTTGAACAGTATTGTTATTAATAAACCAGAAGGAGATGCAGGGGGAGCCTGCGCTAGCGTTGTGCTCTCACAAACATGTTTGAGGCCGAGATGATAATCTCACAGGAGCACTTCCTGCATCAGTCTGACACTTCGAGGCAGATGCGGAGGGATATTGTTTGTGCTGTGCTGAAAGCATCAACTGGGTTTTTGTCATTTCACTATAGAAAAGTGGAAGTATTTCATGATGGGCTGGTGTGTAGGAGCAGTGACATTTCTGTGCTGATACTCATCATGAACTTGTTGGGTGCACAACGCTTCTCTCTTTGTCCAAGTGCCCTATTTCAGAGCAGACTCCACACATCTATTCTGGTTATTTATAACAGGGCAAAACTGCTGCATTTCAAGTGCAATGTCATAGGTCAGAGACCTAACCAGGACACCCTGGGGTCTTTCAGCTCCAGAGGAATAAAACACAAGAAATTGGAAAAGCAAAAAAGCTGCAATTCCAACATTTTGGAGGCTGAAATTCAAAGAAAATCTTGATTCAGAGCAAAACAAACTAGTGTTTCATCTCCCGGGGGAAAAACTCCCAGTGTTTTCCACCAACTCACGTACCATTGCTAACAGAGAGGGACTCTTCTCACAGTGACTGTGACATTCGTGGAAATGCCAGTGGTGCTCATAGGAAACTGGATGTGACTTTTTGGTCTGAATAGGAGGTTTGGGGCTGGACTCCCACAGCTGCCGAGCTGTGGAGTGTCTTTGTCCTGCTGTTGGGTGTGCAGAGCCAGGGGTGGAAGACTGTCTCAGTCCTCTCTGCTTTGTGAGGAATAATGGACTAGTTCTAGGTCCACAGAAAGTGAGAATATCGTTGCCAGGCTGGAGGTTATGGCACTTTCCATAGGGGTACAATAAAAGCATGGGATGGACACCATCCTGACCAAGTTGCTGGCACAAGTGAGCTGAAAGGGTGACATGGGTCCTGCAACTGCTGCTGCAGGGGACACCTCATGCCATTCCTTCACTTGCCCCATTTGGAGGATGCCTGTGGCAGCGTCAGCTCTAGGCTGAGCTCAGGACAGGGCACTTCATTCCTGATGGGCTTGCTGAAGCTGGAGGTGATGTTCAGCAGGACAGGACAAAGCCCACTCCATGGGAGCAGTGACCACTGTCATGCAGGGGACACTTACAACCCACACGCAGTGACAAGGGACAGCACGCTGCCTCCATGACCTTTCCTCAGCTCTTAGTGCTGAGCATGAGAGCTCTGGATGGAGCTGGAGGAGCTGTTTCCACCTGCAGTCCCTGCTGCTGGGGTCACAGGCCAGGGCAGCATGCAGATGGTGTACTAGCTTAGGTAGGGATGGTCCTGAGAGGGAAGGGGTAGGGGGTGGCTTCCTGAGGTCTTTCTCATCCCTGCTGTCTGTGGGAATTACAGGCATTCCATTGCTATCAGTTGATCTCATTTTCACTCCTGTTGCCCTGTATCATTCAGAGACAAGGCACCAAGATGTGCTAGTGTTCCCATGGGAGCTGGGAACATGCACCAGCTGTGAATCCAGCTGTGCCTCACCAGGACAGCCCCATGCTGGGAGACCAGAGCTGCCCTGGGGTCCTCTTCAGCTCCCGCTGTGGTCACTCTCAGGACTCAGTCCATTCCTAAGGTCTTTGACGCGGCAGGGATTTAACACAGGACTCTCATAGGTGTGTCTGCTCACGTCCTGTTCCGGGGCCATGCTTGCTGTCTGTGCTGGAGTTTGGATGTGCAGCTACAACAGAGCAGAGAGAAGGCAGCAAGGATGCTCTCAGGGTATATTAGATGCAGATGAGACACCCATGACACACTCTTACACCGGTGCATGCCTGATTGCTGGCACAGAATGAGCCTCCTTTAGCAGCAGTTTTGTTTTCTCTCAGCTGAAGCTTGGCTTTGTCACTGTTCAGCATCCCAACCGCCATGAGCCAGCTGGGGGGTACCTCCACAGCCCTGTGCATGCAATGAGGAAGCACTTGTAGAACCACAGTCCAATACAGGCAGCATCACAGAGCTAACCCAGTCTGTCACGGCCCTGGGGACCGTGTAGGGCAATGAGGAGCCTGGCTTGGTGCCCAGGTCCTTTGCAGAGGTGGAGCTGGCAGCAAGGATGTGAGGCTCACCCTGTGAACAAAGTGCTTTTGTCCTCCGTAGTGTCCCAATGCTGCCACTCCTCCCCTTGCCTCCAGACAGGGAAGGACAAAACAAGCCCAGGTGGCACTCAAATGGAAGCAAGAAGGCTTGGAGAGCAGGATGAGCTGGCGCCTGGCTGCCATGCTCTGCTCCTCTGCTGATGGGCTTGTCTCTGCTCTCAAGAGTTCAGGCTGTGCATGCCCAACTCCAATAGGCATGAGAGTGGTTACACCAGAAACTTGGGAAATGAAGGCTGACGGATGCCTGGAGGGATCCGGTCCGACTTCCTCAAGTCAAAGCTGGGGCAGGTTGCTCCAGTCACTTTGAACGTCTCCATGGATGGAGGATGCAGCACCTATGGGCACCCACACCAGTGCTTGACCAGTCTTAAAATGATCTGTAACCATGGGGCAGGTAAACGGAGGGCCTGGGAGGAAGGATCTGCTCTCCTCATGCACAAGTGATGCACTGCCCCATGGGATCCCAGCTCATTTCTGCTTCCCCACCAGGATCCTCAGCCTCCAGACCACCATCACCTATGGCATGGTCAAAACCTGAGCAGCACTGGCTGGTGTCCCCAGTGCAAAGTCTGAACAGAGGGAGTTTAAGGACTAAAGGATCACCTCCCTGTGGGGGTTTAATGAGGCCAGATGGTGGATCAGCCTTCCTCCTGAGCTGGAATTAGAGCTGGATGGAAAGTGTACAGCATTTCCCATGAAAGCTTCAGAGGACTTGCACGCCTTTCACTTGCATCCCCATTCCATGTGCCCTCATAGAAAAGAGCTTGGCAGGTAAATAACTGCAACGAGAACGAGAGACATACCAAATGCCACACTTCTGTGGCCAACGCCTCTTCCAAACTCAGACAGAAGGAGAAGTCCCCCCAGTGAGAGGTGAGCTTTGCTTTTTTGGGTCAGTTTGGTTTTCAAAAAGCCTTTTTGTGTCAAAAACCCTTTTTGCTCAGTGCAGGGCACAGCCAAGCACAGAGCCTGCGGGTTTCCCTTCTGCACCTCTGAGTCATTGCAAGAGTGGAGGGTCTCTATTTTTAGCCTCTGCACACACTCACTGATACCAGAGCCAAGCTGCTTTTCAGCACCAGGTTACCGTCGTCTACAGGCATCAGCAGACTTGGTGCTTCGGCTCACAAAGTTGCACTTGTGTGGAGAAGAGCAGCAGTATGGCCATGCAAGGGAGCCATCCATCCCTGTGCTGGAGCAGGAGGGTGGATGGGCCAGGAGGACCAGCTCTGGATGGGAATAGGCTGTGATGTTCACTCCAACATTTTTCCCTGGAAATGTAAGAGTTTGGGGTTACCATGTTCTTTATGCAGCAGAAAGCTTAGGGTTTGATTTAGCAAGTGTAACCACCCACACCTGATGGCTTGAGAGACATCTGGATTTGAGCTCGGCACTGCAATGCCTCCTGGAAGCAAAATGCCTCATGAGGCTCTCCTGCATGGGCTGGTCTCACAGCTGGGGCTGCAGCTGGGCTCGGAGGTTTTGCTTGCTTTAGTTTTGAAGAGTCAGCTTTGAAATATAGAATAAGTTCTTTCCTCAATTTTGTTCCAGAAGCTGAATGGAAGCAGTCCATGCTGTTGAAGCGGCTCCACTGGGACAATGGAGCATCCCTCCTTGGGCCAGATGTGGACTTGCAAGACCAAAGGAGTGGCCTTTTTTGAGCATATGAGTTACTTCTGGGTGGAAAAACAAGGCTTTCTCGGTAAAGTTGTTGGGCATGCCCACAGATGTCAAACAAGCAAGGAGAGAGACTTCCACAACCCACAGGAGTAGTTCTCTATGAGGAAACATGATGCCACGTAGCTGCATGCCTGTGGGCTGCATGATGTGTGGGTTAGCACAGGGAGGAAGGCGGCAGGTATGTGGTCAACCCAAATGGTTAAAGAAGAGATGTTGAAATAGCTTACTGATGCAGAGGCCCGAGGTGAGACACACAGCTCCTGCTGCAAGATGAGCTCATCTGCAGTCTGCCTGAGAGATGCATGTCTCAGTTATTATATGAAAGACACTGCACACAGAGCAGCTCCATAGTGGTTGCCCCATCCCTGGCAGGGTTCAAGGCCAGGTTGGACAGGACTTGGAGCAAGCTACTCTAGTGGAAGGTGTTCCTGCTTGTGGCAGGGGTCTGGAGCTGGAGGAGCTTTAAGGTCCTTCCCAACCCAAACTATTCCATGGTTCTATGACTCTAAACTCACCCTGCTGATTGATAAGTACCACACACCCATGGAGATCCATGTCCCATGCTCACACATGGTGGCTTTCTCTTTCTCCTGTGTCAGGTCTGTGCTGTCTCACACAGAAACCATTGGAAACTGACTTTTCCTTTGGGGCAGAAAGCAGTGCTTTACTGCCTTCTGAAGGTTTGGGAGACAGTAGGCAAATAAAGTCCTGTCTATAAGCTCTGTGTACACAGGGATGTCCTTTGTTCACTCCATCCTTGTTGGAGTAGCATGCCTGCCATTCACAGCACTCAGCGGTCGTTACACCACTTGGATCCTGCTTCATTTGTGAATGCATGAACAAAACTCTTTAACAATAATAAGCTTTAAATAACGAGTGGCAACTGGTGAATGGAGCCTCCATCTGTTCTCACCCGCAATGTGCAAAGTCTACCAAAGTCAATGGACTTCTCTCTGCTGAATTCAATAGGCCTTTTGCCAAAAGCCGTGTGAATAAAATAACACTTGTGCATGTATTTATGAATGGTGAGGAGGGGGATATGTGCAGATCCAGCATTCACTAAGTGCCCACAAAACAGCTCCTAACACAAGTTCTTAGCACATCCCAGCAATCTGGAAACATCATGTTGTCTTCTTGCAGCCCTGGGGCAACACCTCTACTGCAGCAGGTCACATATAGCAATGGCATTGCAAAGGACACAGCTTCCCTGGTGTAGAAGTGGATTTTGAAGACTTCAGCACTGTACCTATGACTAATCTCATTTGCCCAAGGATTTCTTTACTGCAGACAATTGTTGCTGCCACAGTGCTTATCAAGTTATAAAATATCCAGTGGTGGTGTGGCTCCTACAGAGGAAAACAAGGCTTGGGGAAGAATTCAGTTTTCGCATGCGTAATGCACTTCATTGCTGTGAAGTCATCAGTGTCTCATAAGGGGCCCTAGAGCTGTTGTAATGATGCACAGGGATCCCGCACATAGTGAGCTCAATTAGGGATGACTTTAACGTCCCTCTGGAAGGGCATGCGTCCTCCCAGATACCCACTTGGCCATATTGAGTTGCCACATCCAATTGGAGAGAAAAAGCAAGGGAGTTAATCTGGATTTGCTCTGATATAACCATACATCAGTCCTCAGATTATGCTCTGGCGCTTTGGGTAAAAGAAAACCCCAGTGCAGTATTTCCCACGTGAGCACTAGTAACCCTCCTTTTTGCTCCAGGAAGTGGAGAAAGCAAAACAGGAGGAGGAAGAGAAGGAGGAAGGTCAAGTGTCCTGGAGCAATCACACAGAAGTCCCGGTGGTACCAGAGGAGCTCCCACAGTGGAGCTGCCTGGGGACAAGGGCCTTTGTAACACATTGCCTGAAGGTGTCTGACTCTGGGCCTCTTCACAGAAGCTATCAGCCTGAATCAGCATCTTCATTTGCTTGCAGCCCTGCTCCCTTCTGCCCTTCTCCTTTACATCTGCTGCTCTTCAGGTATTTGTGATGGTCTCAGCATCGCTTTCCAAGGCATGGTGAGAATGGGCATACCCAAAAGGAGCCTAAGGGCTCCTGGGTCTGTGCCCTCCTCCCTGAGCCCTCACAGTGGTCAGCACTTGGTCCCCCTGCCATGGTCCTCCCCATTTGCTGGTCAGTTGCCTACCCCGTTACTCCTGGAAAGAAGGGTGCAATTCACTCAGCAATAAAGGGAGGAAAAAAGTTCCCTTAAAGTTACAAAATCTGGTTGAACGCCACAAGAATGGAGCCGAATATGAAGAGGTTTTCAAACATCACCTTATCACTTCCATTGATGATTCCTGTGGTAAGCACCCGTGAGGCACACTTGCTGTCTCAACTCTTCTCCCCACAGCTTTTGGAGTGATGCAGATGTGGTTACTATGCGGTTTAATTTCTTATTTATTTGCTAACTTGTGCTTTGTGGTTTTCCAATGCCTTGGGAAGAAAGCCATCGAGTTAGTGCGCTGGAAAAGGAATCTAACCATGCACTGCCAGCACGTGCTGGAGCAGCAATGGATGCAGGATGGATGCAGGATTGGCTGTGGGATGCCTCACAGCACCTTGAGTGAACACCACTGCCTCAGTCCTTTTTCTCTGGCCATCGGCTGTCTCATCAAATGCAAACATCTTAATGAGTTGAGCTATTCAGTGGATCTCCCCTATTATCCTGGCCAAGCTGTTTGCTCTTCCGCAAGCTGGTGAGCATTCCAGGTCATCTGAGAATGCTTTGTAAACTCTTGCACATCATTAGATCTAAGTAGGATGATTATAAAACAAGGGAAGGGAGTTAAAAGGCAATTTACCTTCCGTGAGAAACACGGGACCCTGGTGATCAGCTCTCCTCTCCAACAGAGGATCCCTGAAGCAGTTAGCCAAGAAGTCTCACATCAGGAGAAATCACAGCCTTTTCTTTTCCCCGAGGGAATTTTGCTCTTTTTCTGCTTGCGGGTGATATCATATACCTTGATAATAGCCACAGCCCTCCCCACAGTGTCATTCGAGCTGACACTCTGCAAACTGTCACGTAAAGGTCAATTGCTCTGTGTTTCAGAGCAGAGCTTTGCTGCTGACACCAGAGTCCCTGTTTCAAGGCAGAGTGGCTCAGGGTCAGCTCTCTGGCAGATGGCATCTGTTTGCTGCTTCCTTTTCTCCCTTTCAATCAGGTTACCACTTCTTTGTGTGGAGCACTAATGCAGCACTAGCGGTGGGGAGCGTGGAGTGGGGAAGACGAGCTGCCACACTGTCATGGGCTCCATGCACTCAGTGCCTTGGGTTTAGCTGTGTAAATCAGACCTCCCTTCATAGGGAGACGTGAAGCTTTTCATGGTATTAGAACTAGGAGCCTGTTCCTCACAGTTCATCCACCACAGAGACGAGCAGCACAGCTCTCCTCCCTTCCCGTGTCTGGATGTGCTGAACCCGTGCCCTCACCAGAGCTGCTTATGGTGCATTAAACTTGTCCACAGGGCAAGTGATTTTTCTAGTGCTGACAACGGTTTTGTACCTAGCTGACATGTTCAATGCTGTGCTAATCCCAGATGGAGGAAACTAACCACTGAACAGGGGGAAGAAGACAGCCACAGCTTTTATGTTCAGCCACTTTTGCAGTGCCTTAAGGAATACGGCGTGAGGATTTTCTGGCTACATTTGCCTAGTAGCTGCCTTTTTCCCTATGGTACAGGCTTAAAATCGTTTGGTTTGGGGCTTGGCTTTCTATTGAGCTGTATGAGATCACTAATGATATATAAGTACTGGAGATCACTGTGCCTGCAGCAAGCACTCCAGAAGGTTTCCAAAGGCAGGCTCTAGTATTCCTGGTTGCTACAACAGATTTAATGTGGATTAAAATCAGAGCAATGAGCTGCTGCTGATCATCAAAAACCTCTTCTGCACTGTTACAGTGCTTGAGTAAACGATGCCAAGGAACAGCCCATGCCACTGCAGGCTTGCCCAGGCCAATCGATGCTCGTTCAGATCACTCCTGGGCACGGTGCAGGACTCCTTGCAGGGCAGAGACCAGCCCCATTAGACAGGCTGGATCTATCATGTTGCTCTGGAAGCCCAGTTTAATGGCAAGGTTGTGGAAGGGTCTGGGACACTTGATCTCACGCCAGTGGTCTGGGAAATGTTTAATTCATTCACACAGGCCTGAAAGGGTTGTGGATGTGGGTACCTTTGGCACTGGCAGATTTCAAGGACAGTGTTGCTGTCAATGGAAAGCTGAAGATAAGCTGCTTGAAAAGAACAAGCAGAGCTGAAAAACTCCACCCGCAAAGGTAAGAATGTGGCTCATTAAGAAGCTGGAGCGACAGATGGTTCAACCGGCAGGACAGTGTTTTACTAAAGCTTGGCTTTGGGGACAGGTTTTGGCAGGGAGGCTGAGCCAGGATCCTGTTCACAACCTGAGTCCTGGTTAGTGTTTAATGTCCTTGCGGCGGAGCAGGAGAATGCACTGGGCATAGACTTGGCAAAGGGCCTATGCCTCTGGTTTTGGCAGTGTGGCTGAGTCCAGATAGCATCAATAAAGGCTGCAGATGTCCAGGAGGCAGCAGCGTCCAGCTGGCTGTGTTTGGTGATCCTTAATTCAGGCTATTCACAAAATCTGCTCCTTAAATGCTCATTCTGGGGTGCTGCTGTGCAAGGCTCAGAAGCAATGCTGGCTGTTCAATGATCCCACTCCCCTCCTTGACAGAGCCTATGTGCTCTCTTCCCATGGCTTGCAGGTTACTCTCCAGGTCTGATTCCCACCTATCTCTCAGCCCAGCTGCACATCATCACCCACCATCCAGACCCTGTAAGAGCCCTTACAGAAGATAAGTCCTGCATCACCAGGAGCTTGGTTGGCCACAGCCTTACACTGTCCTCAACCTGCACCTACAGCCTGATGGGTAAGTCAGAATCAGGTGAATCACTTTGGCCTTTCTCTCCGGTGCTTATAAAAGGAGCTAGGGATGACAAGCTCATACAGGCCTTCCTGCCTTTTAGCCTTTTTACAGGGAGGTGAGGTGCATCCCACTTCAGTTTTGCACTCCAGCATAGTATTCCTACTTCATATTCCACGTGGCTTTGGGGCGAGCTGGTCACGCTGCTTGGGGCAGGCAGATCTTCTCTTTCACGTCAGCAAAATCCCTTGGAAAAAAGCAAGGTCTAGAAGAACTCTTTATTTCTGTAAACCCCTGAGAGTAATGACACTCATGGGTGGGAAATGCCTGGAGATGCTCTCTGCTCTCTTCGGGACATTTATGGAAGAAGCAAACAGGTTAAGCTCTGCTGATCTGTGGAGTTAGAGAAGCAAAGCCCTCCTGCTTGTCTGTAATACATTGCCGGTGTCCCAGTTCTGAAAGCATCGTCTATCACATGTCACTGCTCCATCTCCTCTTATAGCCTCATGGAAAATAGGAGTGATACCGACCACAGAAACTAGGTCTAGTCATCCTGCCAAGGGGAAACTTGGCCAAGGCTGTTGCTGACACTCAGTGAATGGAGAAGCACCACAGCACAGGGTGGATGAAAAGGGATGTATCACCCTGAGTCTGTGCCCTCTTATGCCTATGTGAAGACAGATTAATCCCAGATAGTCACTATATGTGGAAGCGTTTAAATGTCTTTTAAGTGAGGAAAACAGAAAAAGAACCATCCTTGCTGCTGCCTAGGCTGATTTTAGGGTCCTTTCCAATCCAAACTACCCTATGATTCTAGAGCAGTTTTGGCAGCCTATGCCTAGGGCATGCAATGGGAGTGAGAGGAGTAGAGCCAAGCTTCTGACTCCCCTCAAAGACAGAGCTTGAATCTCTGCTCCCCATACGCCCTTCTGACAAGGCTCTGTCAGACCAGGCACTTTTCCTGCCACCAGCTTTGATAAAGCTGCTTCTTGGGAACACGCCTGGCCAATGTGCAGCTTGCATTTGATTTCCCTGGATAGTCAAATAATCCAGCTCCTGACAGGATGTTTGCTGGAAGAGAGTCCAGCAGTTCTGCAGAAAGCACTTTGGCACCTTCCCAGCAAAGGAGCAGGAGCGTATTGGGTAGCTCATTGGAGCAATCAGGCTGAGGAACAGGGCATCAGCACAAAACACTTGTGTTTGGTGCATCGGGGCAATAGATGCAAGTGGAGAGAAGGGGAAAAAAGCTGCTTAGTGCACTGCTGAGAAGAAGGGAGCCTATTGTGGATGCTCCTGCCCAGGATGCTCAGGCTGAAAGAGGGACGTAGTGTAGGTTAACCCTTAGTTAGCCTTCCAGGGAGACGCAAGGTGATGCACTAAGGGTCCTGCTCCAAACTTCCTAAAGCTCCTGGTTTGCACAAGCCCCTGCGGAGCTCAGCTCAGCGTGGACACAGAGCATGGGGAAAGCTTTCCTTGGGAAGAGAGGTTTTTGCCTCAGGAAGGGGCATGTCTCCAAGGGCAGAGCTCACCCTGGGGCCGTTCAGTGCAGGGTGGGAGATGGGAATGTCCCATTTGTGCAGCTCATTCCTCTCGGCAGCCCAAGAGTGCCTCAGTTCTGCAGTGGGATGGGAAATAACCTTCAGATGACCTTGTTGGAGACTGTAGTGTCATTGCCATCAGCAGTAAGGAAGAGCAGTGAACTAGAGCTCCTTCCTAAGTCCCACTGCCCCGTACCTGTCCCATGGGCATAAAACCTCTGTCTTTCCACCTGAAAGCACAGTGGGGATTTTAGGAAACAAGGCAGGAAAATCCCACTGGCGCTGAGGAGAGCTTCAAACAATAGCAGGGATTTCCAGGGGCATGCACAGCCTTGCCAGTGACTTTTCATGCTGCAGATGTCCTGACCTCATCCCTTCCACATGTGAAATGGGCTGCAGCAGGGCCAAGGGATGCTCTTTGCCCCCACCAGTCTGACAAGAGGAGGGGCGATGGGAAGCAGTGCGCTGCCCCAGGCCTGGTTTAGAGGATAGCCCATGCTCCTGCTCTCTGCTCCCTTTCAGCCCATGTCCCAGGCTGCCTCCTCTGGCACACACTGCTCCAGCCATGGAGAATCAGGGGATGACAGAGGGCTGGGAGGCCTCTGTGGCCATCAAGAGTATTCCCAGGCCTTACCATGATCACAGGACCCTGGCATGATTTTGGGTCAAGCCAAAAGCTTTCCAAAACACCTCCTGGAGTAAGCGTAAGGTTAGCGTGACTTTGATATTATTGCTCTGTGCACTTGACTGCATCCATCCCGGTTTGGAGAATAGATTGCTCTGTGTCAGTGGCCTCAGGGCCAGGAAGCAGTGCCAGGTATGTTTGAACTGCTAGTGCAGGTACAAGCACTCCGGCCGCTGCTACATCTGTGAGCACCTCCTGGGCAGAGAAGCATCCGCTGGGTTAGGAGTGGGGTGAGGGAGGGTCAGGGCTCACAGCGAGGCGCTTCCCTGTGGAGTTGGGCATTTCTAAGGCAGTTTTGTGCCCAGTTTCCCATCACCCGCCAGCAGGAGCCCTGCGGCGTGCCAGGGTTACACAATCCTTCGCTCAAGGAGCAGGCAGCGAGCTTTCCCACCCGCTTTGCGGACAAAAGACTCAGCCAGTTCTTCGAATACCTGAGTGCGCAATTCCTTTCGTAACCATCTCAGGACCGCATCCCGGGTGCGAGGAGTAAACGTCCCCGGGGCAGCGCGCACGGAGCCAAGAGGGGCCGAAGGGAGCAGGCTGGAACGGGAGCCCGGGATCAGTTTTCACCTCGTTTGGCTGTTTCGTTTCCCTCCCTGTTCCCTTTCATCCGATCGCACAAACCTCCCAATGTGACCTTGAGGGTGCTGTGGGGGAGGAGGAAGACACAGCAGAGTCAGTGCATGGGGAAAAACTCTCCATTTGGGCGTTTCAGCCGCTGTTCCAAGGGCAACCTGAGCCCGCAGTGATGCAGAGGAGAGTTTGGGGCGCGCCAATGCCCCCCTGCCACAGGGCCGGATTATTCTGCAGACTCAGCAAAAGTCCCTCTGCCTCGGGCGAATTAACTCAGCGCTGCCCTGAAGGAGAATGGCTCGAGCATGACTGCAGGGCGAGGGGAGGCAGAGCGGAGGGGATTGGGTTGCATTAAGGCAAGATTGAGCCTAGATAGCGCTGCGGGAACGAGAAGGGCCCTGCCTTTGTCCTTGTTCCCTTGGGAGCTCTGCACGTGGCATTTGTCCCCTTTAGGGAATGGCTCCGGCCGCAGCTGGCAGGCACATTCTCTCTGGTCCTGTCATTCAGTTTCCTTGGGGTAAAAAGAGGAAGGAACCCACTGAAACCAAGGCTGCTGGTGCTGGAGGGATGCTGGTGATCCCATCCTGCCGCCATCTCATCCTTGGGCAGTGATGGGTTCTGTCAGACCCAACCCAGACAGTTTATGGCTGCCTCTCCATAGCCCATCAGCTGGTGGGGGATCTAAACCACATCGCCTGCCCCATCTCCTGCCTGCCTGTGCTTTGCCATAGAAATAACAGCAGAACAGAGGAAGAAAGTTGTTGACCTTGGCGCAGGGGCTGTGAGTGCATTACAGGCGCACTGAGGATCATACCCAAGCGAGGAGAACCAGTTCCACTGCAGCAGCGTGAAGGGTGTGGATCAGAGGCTGGAAAACCCCCAGACACAGGAAAATGAAGACACAAGGCTCCAAATACTCTTAAACACTGGTTGTGACTCAGAGGCAGGGGAAGAATGAGTCTGGGAGAGGAGCAGTGGGTCATGGTCTGCCCAGGGGAAAGGGAGCAATGTGCAGGTGATCTCAAACATCATCCCCATCAGGGGCACCAAGCAGCAAACAGATCCTAGGCCCCATCAGCCAGGCTGGGACTGAGCCACTCTGGTCACTCAATACCTCTTGGCTTGAAGCTGTGGTGTCAGAGCAAGCTTTAACCCTGTCCTGACAGCGAGCTGCGCTGCTCTCACACAGGGTTTCTGGTCTGCTTGGCCCGGTTCCCCGATGGCTGGGCTGGGAAAGGGAACCCGTTAGGAAGGATTTCTCCATTTCACAACTCAAAACTGCTTGGGTTTTATTTTCGCATTGAAACGTTCTTCTGAAACGTTTCAGCTCCAATAAATCGGGATTTTCAGAAGAACATGAAACATCACAGAGAGAATGATGACATGGCCAAGGTCTTGGCAGGGCAGCCAACCTCTGCCACCGAACCAAACAGCCCCTTTCATTTCTCCAGGGCTGGATCAAAAGGGCACTATGATAACCGAGCCTTTGGCCTTCAGCTTCCCTAGGAGCTGCATCAGGCTGTGCACTTATTTGGAGCCTGAGGAGGCATTGGATCACTTTTGGTCAAGCACATCTCCGCAATCAAGAGTTTATAGAGGCTTCTCGGTGCGATGGGTAAGAGAAATACAGAGATGAGGAAGCAACTGCTGAAACCACCATTGATTAAAATGCAATAAAATGTTTGCCTTGTGCTGCTGAGCAAGACGTGTGGCATGTGTTTTGCTGAGGAAGCAAAGTGGTTGTGTTCACTGAATGAGCAGCTAATGAAAAGCATTTCAAGCAGGAAGCAACGCTGATGAAGATTATGAGCCTGCTTAGATCTGGGAGAGTTAAATGGCCTTGGCTGGATACTCCTGTTTTACACCTGATTTTGCATTGATCAAAGAGGATTTACTCTGCTGTGCGCCAGTGTCGATAGAGTGGGAGCACTCCTCTGTGCCCGAAGCTGCTGGGGAACATCCCACTCCCAGGAACAAACCCTTCCTGCAGTCCTGGAATGAACAGCTCCAGCAGGTCACAGCCCAGAAGGAAACTAATCTGGCAGCATCCACATGTGCTAAAGCAGACCCGTGGGAGCAGCCACAGAGAGGCGAGAGCTTCTGATCATGGATCATGCTAATTCCTCCTGGGCACCAGGCTTTCGGGGCTGCAAATGGTGCTGAATGTGTGTTCAAGGCGGAGATGGACTCTCATTAACAGTGATGTGTTTTGCATTTCGCTGCTTTTCCCCCAGGCTTACTCAGAAGGCAGCAGTGTATTTGAGAGCAGCATCTGCCCAGAGCCTGAGCTTGAGTATCATTCGTCGTGTTATTCTTGATGCTGGTAACACTCACTGTCTTTCTCTTGGGAAAAGAACATGGGCTGCCCTTCAAACACGGAACCAGAAAACACCTTCATTGTGAAATCACCTCCTCATTGCTGGATGCATGCACCACATCCTCCATGTGCAGTCAGGGACATCTGACAGCTTCATTGTCACCTCATTAAGGAATACCCTGCAGGGAAAATGAAGGAGACAGCAACTCCCTGAGTCTGAGCTCTTCTGTGTCCTCACAGCACTGTGTGGCCCTGCAGCTCCCAAAAACACCAGCTGGGGTTGGATAGGATAGCCAGGCGATAGCATTGTGTATACCTGTCCCATCCTCCTTGGAGGGACAGGGCTGTGATACTTAAAGTACTCTGCAAACTCTTCCATACTATGGCTGCAAGTCTCTTCTAGGCAGCACATTACCAAATCATCTGTGTGTATAAACTTGTTTGGATAGATATTCCCTGCCTCATCTCTTCCCGCTCCCTTCAGGGCAGGAGATGCAAGTCATCCTTGCCAGCTGGTTCACACAGCAAACCCTAGTGTGCTGTTCAGCTTTGCTGAAGGTGAGCAAAGTGCCTTCTCAGGCTAAAAGCTGGCAAGGATCCATGCATTGTAAAATCTCAGCTCAGCCAAAGCCCCAGAAGGGCTCCTGGTAAAACAAGAGCAGGCACGTCCACTTAGCCTGATGCTAAGAGATACTAACATCAAGAGCAGGGGAGCAATGCACAGGTAATGGGTAGAACAGCACATTGGTAGTGTTACTGACATTCAAAACTTGCAAGGACACAGAAACTCAGTCCAAACCAACAGTTTGATTCCTTCAACAGCATTGCACTAATGGGATGTTTAAGCTAATACCGGGCTGCCAACTGAAAAGCATGTGTGCATTCTCATTCATGCTTAGATGCTCAGAAGGTCACCACTAAGAATATTGCTCACCCATGAGCCCCCTCAAACACTGCCAGGCCTGGAGAGCTGCAGCTCTGCCCGTGCCAGATTCCACAGCTTGGCTGGGATTTGCTGCGGTCTGGTTGCACCCAGCATCCCATTAAGGTTCATTGCCTGCCTAATGGCAGTGGTTCTGGTTATCAGCCTGGACGCACCTGCATGTTCCAACACTGATGTGCTGGGTGGTTCTGTCAAACGGGTTAAACCAACCCGTGCTGCAGTAGGAAACCCAACTTGCCTGGCTCTAGCTGTGGAAACAGCAGGCAGCTGGGCTGAGATGGATGTCTCGCATCCCTCTGCAGTCAAGAAACTCCTGAGAACAGCACCTTACTGATGGCAATTGCCAGCTTATCCCAGATAACTTTTGGTGCAGTCTTGGTGAGGCAGATGGGCGCAGAAAACCCACTGGTTGCTTTGTAAGAGAAGTGACACATTCACCCATTTGATAGCGCTGTGGGGACCGGGCACAGATGATGCCCTGTCTCAGAAAACACAGGGATTGCCTGAATTCTGGAAATGAGTGACTGCTGCAGCAGCGGTGGTTGGGAGGGACCTCTGGAGATCTCTAGCCCATCCCCTTTCTAAAATGGGACCAACAGGAGTCCATGCTTTCAAAATGGCATTCTTGATAACTTCTGCTCTTCTTGTTCCCTGTTGTTCACCCATTTACCATTTCTTTCATACCATTTCCACAAGGGCCACTGACATAGACCTGCTGTGTGAGTGCTCAAGTCTGAGGACCCTTCCCATGTCAGCAGAGAGGGCAGCTGCTCAGGTAGGGCAAGGTATCCTCAATACCATGCTAGCTCCAGAGTCCAAGCTCTTTGCTGCCAGACAGCCTGCAATGAATGCCATCATCTACAATGAAATCCAAGAGGTGGATAACTCTCATCCTGTTCTCTGTCACAATCTGTTTTCAATTTACTCCCGGAGAGCAGGTCTGGTCAATGATACCTGTAAACCACCCATTGGAGACCAAAGCTGTTCTTTGTGTCACTGACATTGCAGAGCAAAGGCTTGCAAAGCAAATCTGTTTTGAAGCC
The DNA here is from genome assembly GCA_032466535.1 of Forpus xanthops. Lineage (NCBI taxonomy): Eukaryota > Metazoa > Chordata > Aves > Psittaciformes > Psittacidae > Forpus > Forpus xanthops. The sequence goes on from JASSUY010029956.1 coordinate 43,520, forward strand.
GATTTGCTGTTATCCCTGCACACTTCAACCATCACAACTTCTCCCCCCAGGGGCATGAGGCAGGTGGTCTTCATCACTCTGTGCTGATCATTATCTCACTGAGCACCAGCTGTTGGGAGGCAATTGTCTCTTCCACTACAAATGGGACCTGCTGCAAATGCAGGAGAAGCTGAAAGACAAAATTCCCCTCTTCTTTGAACTCTTCATAAATGGAAATTCTTGCTCCAAGAATAAGGAAAGAGGTGAGCCTGGTGACCCAGCTCAGGAAGGACAAGAGAATGGTTTTAACCTGCCGGAGGGGAGGCCGAGGTGAGCTTTCAGGCAGAATTTCTTCCCTGTGAGGGTGGGGGTTGGAACTGGATGATCTGAAGGTCTTTCCATCCCAAATCATTCTATGATTCTATGATTTTCTACCCCTGGTCCTTGTGTCACTTGGTGTCCTCTCTGCTCTGCAGGGTCCCTTCTGACCCCGCCATCACCCGCGTGTACGGAAATACCCCCTCCTAAGTATTCTTTATGTGCCCATGTCAGCCACCCAAATTGCCACACCGCTCCCCAGACAGCTCTATTGACACAACCGAAGGTGTGGGGGGAGGAATTGCTTAAACTGGCTTTGCCACTAGAAAAATGCTGGTGGCACCACACCCCTGAGCTGCCTGGGAAAAGAGTAGTTGGGAAGGTGGCACCTCCATCAGGTGCCTGGCGGGAGGGTGAGCCTGGGGTGAGAAATCACTGCATCGTGTATCCCAGCACTCAGCAAGCTCCAACAGCGCTTCATTTGCATCCTCACAGCCAAGAGATGGGAGCCAGGCTGGGAAAACCATCAATTTCCTCCATTGATTGATTAGTAGAAGGTGGGGAAAGGAAGGGATGAGGGAGGTTGAACTGCTTTGTGGATACCCATACACTCAGGGCTGCCTGATGACTTGTGCCTGGAGTGACAAGGACCAGAGGAGGGTCCATAGTAGGGGTCAGCATTAGGTGGGATCTCACAGAAGGGGTGCCCTTAATAAACATTTTTCCTCCTTTATTCATTCAGAAATCTTCTACTGAATTGCTCTGGAGTGGGGCTCGGTTGCATAAATCCAACATTGCCCTATGCAAAATACATATTTGCCCCAAGTTTTGCCAAACACATTTGTTTTCCCTCAGGGAAATTCAGATCAATGCATCCTACCTGGGTTGCAGGGAATATGCTGTGGATGTAGGATGCCTCATTATCTAGATCAGTGTCCTCCTCCTAAGGAGAGCTACCTACATACCCCACCATCCTCCCCAGCCAGGACATTCCCACGTTGCACACCAGTGGCATGTTTCCTTCCCAGGGGTTGGTGCTATGCGCAGGAGCTGTGTTCATCAGATTGTCCCTTGCAGATGATTTTGGAGCTCTATTTATATACACCCTTTCAGTTAATTTACAAGGCATTGAACCAGCTTATACCCTCCTTTAAACCAAAGGGACCAGGATAAGCAGTGAAAGTTTTATGCTGGCAGTGGGACTTACTGCAGGGCCTTAAGCTTGTCTTTCCACTGACAGTGTTTCAGGCTTGAATATCCTGCTATAACTCCTCACTTGCTTACACCCAACTTGTTTTGACTGTGATACTTAACGATTTCAAAAGCTTCACTATCACCTCCTCTTCCCACCCATTTACCTTGCTCTAATAGCCTCAGGCACACCCAGCATCTGAAGTCCCAAAGCCTGGGAGCTGCCCAGTTTTGCCTACAGTCCTACCAACTTTCATAAAAGCTTCCCCTGGTCCTAAACAACATAAACTTATCTTATGATCCATGTTCGCATGTCCCTGAGGAGTTAAAGCATTGGCCATGCCCATCTCTGATACTACTGTATGCTGGGAAAAGTAGGAGATGAGTTCCAAGTTTTGCAGCCAAGGATGGAGTTGGGAGCATGAATGAAGCAACCATGATTTTGGATCGCACTGTGGGTCTTTATAGCTCCTCTTACAGGATGCACAGACTACTTTGGGATGGTTATAGTCTAGAAGAAAGCTAAGACTTCAGTCCAGAGCCCTGCAGGACCAGCGCTATCCTGCTCAGCACTACGGCTGGCATAAGCATGGGTATAAGAGATGCTCCATCTCTTCCTGGGGTGAGGGGAATGATGTGATAGGGGTATCACAGGTGTTCTGAAACAATTATCAGCTTTCATTGAATGGCACCAGAAGACAAGGCTGTGCCCAAGCAGCTCTGCCAGTGCTGCTTTTACACCAGGGGGAAAGGAGTAACCTGATGGTGGGGGACTGCTGACACTGGTATAGGGGTGCTGAAGGGCATGACCTGCCCACCGTGCTCAAAATGGGGTGAACACACAAGAGGAGTCCAGCAGAGCCAGAAGGTACCATAGGTAATAAATGAGCAAAGTTCAGCAATGGGAAGTGGGACTCAAACACTTGGAGACCAAAAGTGAGGCACAGTCTGTCATTATTATTTAATAATAAGGACCTTGGAAGGCATTCACAAAGGCTGTGATAGACTCTGTTAACAGAGCTGTTAAAGCAAGAGCATGTGGTTAGTTGAGTCATCAGGGAGATAAGGTGGAAAGATAATTACAAGGAAAAATGCTGTGCTGTCTGGCTTCTAGAGCAAGGCTGGATGCAAAGGAGCGTGTGTGGGCTCGCAGCCCCGTGCTAATGGCGTACACAACCTTAGCTGTGCCTTCTTATGCTGCCCTGTTACAGTACTGCTGGTGCAGGGAGAACTGCACCCACGCCGCTGACAGCAACCCTGTCCCAGGGATGCTTGTCACCTTTACCAGCACCTTTCATCACCTCCTGCTCCCTCTTGGTGTCTTCTGTGTCCTGAACAAGGGAACTCTGCATGGTTTTGCTTCCTGCTCCTATGGTCTTCCTGATTCCCGTCTTTCCCACATGCTCAGGACCAAACGCAGTGTGCATGGTCATACTGTGTCAGGGCAGAAAGGTCTGCAAGGTCCAGCGTCAACCTCAGACACCGTTCAGCCATGACATTTGGGAACTCCCTTGTCCTTTCCCTGCCCCTTACCTGGATGCCCCGTGCCCCGAGGAGCATCTTTCCCCCTCATCCCCAGTGCCTGTGTGTCACTGCTCTATGGGCAGGCAGAGCTGGTCCATGTGCAGTGGTTGCATGTCCCCTGCAGCTCCTCTGGGAGCAGACCCCATAGATCTGGCCTAGCTACAAGAGCTCTGCCAGTGTCTCTGTTGCAGATGATGTACCGATGGCAGAGGTGTACCAACGCCTTCTCTTCTCACCCACATTACCCCTGGGTGTGTGTGAACAGAGCGGGTTTCCGAGCACCCCGCTGTCCTAAGCAGAGGAGCATTGCAGCACATGGCCCTGTTTGCCAACTCCTCTGCTCATTCCCTGCAGGAATGGCAGTAAATGCATCTAATTTGTATTTTGTTGGCATCCCACAAGGCTGGCCAGGAGCATGCTGTGCAGCAGCTAGGGCAAAGCATCGTTTGGTTCCCTGTTCTTTCTCTTATGTTTTGCTCCTCGCATTTCTGGGACGGGGACAACTCAGAAACAGTGTTTTCAGGAGGTGAAGCATTGTTTGAATGCCTCTGTAGAGAAGTGATACAGGGACATTTCCAGCTTCTTGGAAAGTGGAAGTTCATGTCACTCACTGACAGCTGAACTGAAACAAGAGGTTCTGCATGCTCTGCTGTGTCTCCTGTAGCTCTTGTGGTTGGGGTTTTTTCCCCTCAGATCACAGACATCATTTTGCACATCTGAAAGTGCTCATTTGGGACTTGTCCCCCTGACGTAGCACCCATGAGTGTCCTCCAGCTGCAGGGCTGGGGAAGGGGGACAAAGAAGAAGAGGAGAGCATTGAAAAACCATCTGGGAACCAGCAGATAAACCTGCTCCTGACAGACCAGGTGTGGGCAGAAGAAGAACTAACTCCTAAGAGCCCACTCCTGAGGTTCACAACTGAGTGGTCTCCACTGATCCGAGGCTTGGTACGATAGCTAATGAAATAACACTAACCCGAGTTCTTCTCTGGTTATGTGTTTGCCAGGTGATCTTGAAAATGGTTTTAGCCTGGAGCTTCACTAGCATCAGAAGGGAGTCAAGGTAGTAACTGAATGCCTCATGATTTTGCAATATGTTTTGGCATAGAGCAGGTCATTAGTAGGATGTAGATTCCCTTTTTAAGATTTCCTGAATTAAGAAGATCAACAGCTCCGGCCTCATGGTGGAGAAATGCAGCAAAAGATACAAGGAACAGCATATATACATATATATATACACATAAAACCTCCTTGCTTCTTTTCTCAGGGCCTCAAGGGCTGCTGCTCCTATCAGGGCTGTCACAAGTGTTCAGAGTCTTGAGCACTCTTGGGCCATTTCTTGAGGCATTTTGATTGTTATGGAAATAGGGCAGTGATTCACCATTCAGGGCAGTAGTAACACAGGTGTAGAAGTGGATTTTATGCAAACATGTTTCTTGTTTGTAGGAGCCTGAATTTCACTCAGCCATGGGGAGAATGTTGTTTGCTGACCACCAAATGGCACTGCTTTAGGCATCTCCTAAAAAGAGGAACTGAAACTTGGTTGGAAAGTGTGATTTCCAAGAAAATTACTATGTGGGGGAGTCGAAATGTGGTTTCAGTCTGAACGGGGCTGAAACTGAAATTTTCCACATGACCTTTGAACAGAGAATGCTCCAGATGTTTCCACAGCTGCAAATTGATGGATGTCAGCATCACTAAGGGCAACACCTGCCAAAGCCCTGTTTCCTGGTACCAGAAGGAATGCCAGTGTCCCCAGGCAGTGGTGACCCAGCTGGCTGGTTGTGATGGGGCTGCTGCCCACCAGACCTGCAGCCCCAGGTCTAGCTGTGAATGAAGCAGTTTGCCCCCAAACTGAGCCATTTCCAAGGAGAAATGTGGTGCTTTGTGAATCAGTAGTTTACAGCTTGAACTAAACCAGAACAATCAGCAGTTTCCTTTGCTGAGAGGCCATAAAACACAACATGGGGCAATGAGGAGCCAAGACCACCCATTGCCCCTGCCCACATATGGTCCAGCAGCCACCACTGCAGCCTGGGCAGTTAGTGCCACCATGGGCTCCACAGCCAAACTGATTAAATATGCTCTGAAACACACCACCATTTCTGCAGGATTCATTGGTAGTTTTGTACTTGGTGGTTTCTGCCTCGTTTAGGAAAAAATCTCCAGTTTCTTTCCAGCTTTAACTATTTTCCTCTGAAGTACATTGTGTAATCAGCTTGGTTTGGTCAGTCTGTTTTCTCTGCTTTCTGTAAGGCTTAAAGATAAGAAGTCTTCTAAGAACTGTAATTCTTTGAGGAAGACTGAATGATGTCTTTTAATAATAGCGCTATATTAAGATATGGAAAACAAACACTTCTCAGATCTTGCAGTGAATCTATTGGGGATCTTCTGACTGTCTCAGTGGAGGTCATATCTGTCAGATCTCCATAGATATCCAGACCAGAAGACATGACTCCAGTTGCTTGTGTGACTGCCTGAATACCAGCTCATGGATTCCCCCTTTCCCTGAGCCAAATGCAATCCTTGTGAACAGATATTACCTGCTGGGAAACTTATCATTATGCCAAAATCAAGTGCTCCTGAGGTTGCTTATTTGCACTTTTAATTGCAATTGATTTCCACTTCGAGCTTTTCTAGCCTTGGCTCACAGGCAGACCTCACAGCTCCCCTTGCTTTGCAGCACCCTCCATTCATCCTTCATAGATAAATCATTGAACACACTAAACATCTTTTTCACCATGAGGCACATTTTTAACAGCTTACTGCATTCCTTTGTGAGCCCTGTTACTGGGTGGTGTTAATGCTGGTGTGTGACCTCCTCCACAGCCATCTCTGGGTATGTGACAGCCATGCCTCGAGTTTGCCTGGTGTTTATAGCAGGGTAACACCTCTCTAATTGCCTCATGCCTCCCTGCTGATCTCATGTGAAAGCTGCCACAGCATTTGTTTCTCTCCCAGCCTTGTGAACCTTTCATGGCATCCCTAGGTTTATTAAAAATAGCATCGTCCTAGGGGAGCAGCCCCTTCCAGGCCCATGGCTGAGGGTTATTGGAGCCATTTCACTTTGAAGTTTGGAAGCAATCAGTCCAACTTTGTTTTTCTCCCTTGCAGTTTTAACACCCTCCTTCTCTCAGGGGTGGTGCAGACACTTGGGTGTTATCACAGCTTGGTGAGAAAGCCTCTCCCACTATCTCTCCAGACATTAATCGAAGAGTTACTGAATTCCTTGGAGCTGTGTTAAGCCCAGTGGTCTGCTAGTGACAAGCTGATTGTTTCCATCCATAAAGGACCTGTGAGATGTTCAGCCTTTTTATTGGCTGCAAATATACTCCAGCAGTTCCATGTCTTTGTCCTTATATCTGTTATATCTTCACTTGTTTTGTAGCTTGCTGAATGCATTCTTAGAGTGGATTTTATTCTCTGACCACACTATGCTTTCCCACACCCATTAGGTGTTACCAATACCCAGGCTGGAAGCCAGCAGTCAGCTGAGATTGTTTCCGATAAGGCAGGAATCCAAGGACTTTCATTTCACATGTGATTTTACAGCCAGTTTCCCTGGGCTTGTACAAACCCTACTTGGCCATAATAAGGATTTAAACAGTGGATTTTAAAATAGACTTTGGTCACTCAAACTTTGATTGTTGAAATTCAGTCCGGTGTGGTCCTGACTGAAGCCAACTTTAATCCGGGGTAATGGCTGGATGCAATGAACTTAAAGGTCTTTTCCAACCTTGTTGATGCTATGATTTTATGAATCTCACTGACTTGCTTTTCAGGGCTAAAGGGAGAAGCAGAAGCCTGTGGGGTCACGAACATGGTGTGTGCCATGCTCTTTGTCTCCTACCTGTGCTCTGTCAGGGGATGCAGAGACCAGGGAGGGGATACACAGCTGAGTGATAACAGGAAAGGGATTTATAGGGACGAGCAAGGCTTGTTGCAATGGTTAGGGTTGGAAGGGACCTTAAAGATCAAGTCCCTGAATTGAAGCCAGTCTATAGGGAGCCAGTTACTGTGCCAGGTCACAGCAAGAGCATCCCTACAAGTCCCAGGCATCCTTCAGCCCACCAGCTATGTCCCTCCCACACCGGATTCCCATTAATCAGCTAAGCAGAGAGACTTAACATAAATAGCATCCTATCTCAGCAGCTGCCCAGGCCAAAGGTGTGCAGGAGCCCAGACAAGAGGCAGTCTCCTCCAACTCTACAGAAGCAGCAGGAATCCTGGAGCCGTGCATCTCCCACCATCTCCTTATGCTGTTGAGGCACAAAAACCCTGCACGAAGCCTGGACCAGAGCTGCCTCTGCCAAGGTGCAAAGTCCTATTTCCGTGGAGAGGCCTCCCGTGTCCATCTTTTCCATTTGGATCAATCTCCTAACAGGACGTGTCTTCTTTCTGCACAGCCCCCAGAGACTCAGTTGCTGTTTCTCTCCAGATGACATGCTTTTAGGTGCAGGGAAGGTGCAATGTGCATTAACAGATACATTTGTGAAAAAGGAAGAGAAAAGAGGGCAAGAAATGAAACAGATCCAGTGTTCACTGTAGATACGCAGCCTGGCTGGTGGGGCTACAACTCTTCACAAACAGAGATAAGTTGCACTCACTATAGCCCCGGACACATTTTGTCACTGGGATCAGTGGCTTGCCTGACCTTTCCCACTGGGCAGCACTGGGAAGGGGCTCTGGCACTGAGGCTGTTACTTGCTGCCATTCCCCTGCATGGGGCAGTACAATGGGACTTGGGCATCCTGTATCAGGCTGTGAAAGTTGCTTTGCTTCCATGAGAAGACATGACAGAGGCACTTAAGGCACCTAATCCATGGTGCTGCAGGCTAGCAAACCCGCAGACAGCTCATCAGACATCCTACAATATGCACATTATTGAGGCAATGGCTGTGATGTGCAGTTGGCCATGGTCCTACCCGTCTGGTTGGAATGGGTATGCACAGTACATGGGCAGCAGCCTTTTGCAGAAATACAAGCTCATTCACAAAGTATTGGTACGACCATTTTGACCTGAACTACCAGACAGGTTTAGGATCCCTGATGTAACTCAAAGCCCTGGAAATACCATCTTTAGACTAAAATACGTCAGTTGTAAACAGCATGGTCTGTTGTAGCTTTAGTTTGCATGGCTGCTGAAGGCAGCGGTAGGTTTTGCCTCTGATTCCCATCCATTTAGACTCAAAGTTGTTACTCAGAACAACTTCTCCCTGAACTCCTTAGCTGTAAATCAAGTGTGGACAGTTCTTCAGATTATCACAAATAAATCTAAGCCGGCACTGTGAACTAGTGCCAGCAGGAGGTCAGACAAGCTGGCCAGCACAGTCTCTTTTGGCCTTGCAATCTGTGACTACATAGAGATTAAGAGAAAGCTGTACTCATCCTGAAAACATCCCCGCTGACGTCAAGAACAAAGGGAGGTATCGATGCCCTGGCATAGCCTTTCCCTGTGCCACCAGCAATGACTCAAGTAGAAACACAGAAGTGGTCATGCTGCCACCGATGCCCAATGCTCTGGACACAGCGTGGCATATGAAGTCATTTGGTCCCTTGAGTCTTCTGACTCAGCCTGAGGGTGCAGGAGCACATGCTAGAATTGATGATTCTGTGTTTCTCCCCATGATTTCATCACTTCAGACATTTTGTGTCTATTTAAAGTTCTGATTATTCAAGCAGTTTATTTTGAAAAGCAGAGTGTAACTTTACAAGGAACTCTGAACTGATATCCTTCCAACAGAGAGGCACTTCCAAGTGAAGCAATATCCTTCCCAGTGTGATGCTACCATCCTGGCTGCGTCACTGTGCTGTAGGTGTAGGCATTTCCTCGATGTAGTCAAAGCCTTGTGGTGCTTTCCGTGCTCACAGATGTTGGTAGGGGCAGGCATGGGAAAATACAGAGAGAATTCACAATCTGTATCATGATCTCTGATTTTGAACCACTAAAGCTGTACCAGTCATTGCTGGTCTTGAAGACCCTGTGGACTATCATAGCCATTTGGTATCATGGCCGGCTTTGCATCTCCAAAGGAGCAGGCTGCTGTCTGGCTTGGTTTCCTCCATGAGAACATCTGTGTTTCACAGTGTTTGGGTTGGGCAATGATGTGAAGATTCTTTCTCACTTGAGGGGGTTCCAGTGAACAAGGCCCATTTCACAGGACCTGCCTTGTGAGGAGATCACCAACTCCTCGTGCATTCATCAGCTCAAGGTCACTCCTCTGGATCGCAGCCTTGTTGTGAGATGAAAATAATTAGAGCTTTATGAATTCATTTGCTTGGCTGAGCTACAAAACTTGGGAAAATAATTCTGCCTTGAGCGAATATGAAACAGAGCCAAAAAATAAAGCAAAGGCAAAAAAAAGAAAGTAACCTTTTAATTAAAAAAAAAAAAAGCAAATCTTTATATTCTCTTGGGTTTTCCCATGGTTTTTCAACCTAAACAGACTGACGAACCCACAGATATATCCAGGCACGTGCTTGGTGTCCTCCATCCCTTCCAGCAGCTGAAGGCCTGGCCTGGAGTAGACAAGCCATGGAGACCTTAAGACAGGTTGCAGCATGGAGAGGAGACTGTGCTGAGCTGGTGGGGCTCTGTTGGGTGGACAGGGACTGAACGTGAGCAGTGCCACAAGCAGCAGGGGGCTGCAGAAGGGAGTGAAGCCCAGAGCTTGTGTTGTTGCAGGGGTTAAAAACCCTGAGTGTGTTATTTCGAGACAAGTGTTTCTCAATTTGGAATCACTGTCAACCGCTTGACACAAAACTGAGACTCTCAGGGGCAAAGGGAAAGAAATGGTTTATTTGACCCCAAAAAATCATTAACTTGTTCTCTTTTTTTGTAGCTGTTTAGCTTTGAAAGGAAGAAAACCAAACCCTCGAATGAGAAAGTACTTTTGACAGCAGAGCTAAGGCAGGCATCCTCTTCATTTTCTTCTTTTGGTTTCATTCTTAAAAGACTTTTTGCCAGGCCTTTCTTCTTCAGGAAGAAAGAATAGGACAACTTGTCTCATTGTTTCCCTCTCACAAAGGAAGGACCTGCAGAACTCATCAGTGCTGGAAGCATGAGCCTGGGAAACCCTGGCATTTGGTGGGATTATGCCACCACAATTTGTCTTGTCTAGGATTTATTTACTTCCCAGGGGCCTGAGATTGTGCTGAATGGAAGGCAGCAAGCTCCTCATCAGCTCTGTTCTAAAGGGCACAGAAGAAATACTACCTGACTTTTCATTAAGCTACTGAATTGATTTGCTGGGGAGGCTGAGGTAGACCCAATCCTCCTCCAAGGCCATGAGCTGATACAGGGCTGTTCCTGCCTTGTTTCATAGCTCTGCCAAGTGTGCAAACATGAAGCATCTGCTTCTTTCAGTGGTTTTTTTTTTTTAATCGGGACCATTAATATCTCTTTGATCAGGAACTTTTGGATCCCATTGCCAAATTATAGAACCATAAATTCAAAGCTCTCTTTCTAGTTCGCTGCTTTATTCTCAGTGGAAGCGCTGTTATCCCATTGAACTGAGTTGTAGATGGTATGGGTGAAGCACTACATCTGGTCTTTTCTTCATTACAGCGTGAAGGCAGACTTTAGCAAGCACATCTTCTGCACAGGACATCCATGCTTCCACACTGGCATAAAGGCTTAAGGTTCAGGAGCTGCGCCTTTGAACCCAGGGCTTTCACATTGTCCTCAGTGCTTGCTCCCAGTTTGCAGTGGCAACGTCTGGATTATCCCATAGCTAAACCCTGCCTGGTTCTTAGCATTGGCTGCAAATGTTTTACTGGGGGGAATCAAGGACCCTGTGGCCCATCCTATGGCTGTGCAGGCTCCCTGCCTTGCACAGAGGTTGGAGAGATGATCTCTTTTCCATACAAAGGCTGGCTCCATATGTCAGAACAAAAGCTGCTTTTGGGTGGCATAGGATGCCATTGGCCATGAGATTAAGAAGAAGGGCTGTGAATGGGAATGTTTTGGCTTTGCAAGTCCCAGGCCTGTGAGGAGAGACGCTGGAACAGTACAGGCTGTCCCACACACAGAGGTAAAGTTTCACTGATGTCCTGTGTTGGTATCAATGTCAGAGTCATGCGTGTGGAAATAAACACTTGGGATGACTGTGGAGCAAGGCTAGCTGAGATAAACTGGTTCAAGTTGACCAAGCATGCGAAGGGCAGTCTGCTATGAAGGAACTCTCAGTTCAAGAGATAAAGAAGCCCAGATGACATATTTGAGAGCATTTACTACCTCCTATGTCAGATGGTTTCCTTATTTCATGGCTCTTCTTGATCAGATAATTCCTACTTGTGTGTACCCTACCAGTGGAGGCTGTTCCCATTACACAGAGCACTACCCTGAAGAAACAGGCTCAGGCACAGATTTTGGAGGCAAGAGAAGAAACATTATCAGTGCTGAGGGAAACACTGAGCAGAATTCGAAGGTCTTGCAGCAAGCTTTGAGTTTGATAAGCTGGTTCATCTCAAAGGCAAGTCCCATGCTTCTGGGTCTGCCAGTTGCAATGACATGCCTGTTTGGAGGTTGACAAATGCAGCCTTCTGAAGACACAATTTGTCTTTCAGACAAGAATGAATCCGGAAGGCATGAGATTTGTCAAGTTGCTTGGTTTCAGTGCGAGAGGAGCCACTTGTGGAGGTAGAAAGTACGCTCAGGCTGGGAACAGAGACGCAGCAACTGCCTCTCCCCCACCCAGATGCACAACTTTCAACACAGGAGGTGAATTGCCAATAAGGGAGAAAAGAACACCCTTGGAAATAGAGTGAATCCCTTTAATGAATAAAAACCTTGTGCACGCGAAAATGAAATGTCATTTAATGAGCCTGAGGCCCATTAAAGGAAGAAATCTGCTATTTACCTCTCTCTGTACTGTGAAATCTCTCTTAAACAAACACCTGCTATAGGCATAAAGCTGCTAAGTATCAAATTGGCTGCACGTTAGACCCAGGCTATTATCAGTTATCTAAGGAAAACATTGCCTCCTTTTCAAAGCTTTTTGATGGAGTTGCCTGTAGACAAGAACGTTATTGTTGGGTCTGTATCACCAGTTTTACCCTGAGTGACTCAGGCACTAACATCCACCTTTCCTATCTGAAAAGCTGAGATTTCCCCAAAGCAGCACAAAAAGGACCATTGCTGCGATTACCCCTGATAGTGAGACCACCCATGTCATTGCCATCCCAGGGAATGAAGTATCCCTCAAAAGCCTGCTCAGAGGTCAGAACTGGACCAAAAGGGAGCATTGTAGGTAAAATGGGACTCAGCCTCCCTGGCTGGCAGGAAGAAGATCTGGCTTGGAGAGGAGTAGGATATGAGATGCAATTCATATATCCACATGCTCAGTGGAAGTGTGAGTGTGTTTGAAGGCCACACTGTGTTATGGGCATCCATATGTCCCTGCCCCTGGCTCTGCCACAAGGTCCTGAATAAGTCACTTGTCTGTGACATGATGCACTGGTCTGATGGGCAGAGAGTGGCTGCCACAAAGCCCAGACAGTTATGAAATCAAATTCACATGCATATGCAGGGGATTATCAGATTATAGCCAGGAAGGGGCAAGTTCATTTCTATAATATCAATGCTGTTGAAACAGTCAGAAGGAAGCAGTAAAACCATTCGGGACTCAGAAGCAAAGATGAAAAGTGTTAATATTTTCAGCACGGCAGCCTCTGCTCCAGCGAGGTCGTGACACCAGCCCATTATCATTTGAAAAGTGCACTCATGAAAGAGGACGAAGAACTGGTTTGTAGCAAGGAGGTGGAATGGGCTGAAAAGCACAAAGCTGCATTTCAGTACCGGAGCAGCCTCTTCCAGGAGCTGAGAACTGTGACACCCGATTTCCTTCCTGTGGCTGCCTCTGATCAGCTTTGTCATCTGCAGTTTCTGTTATTCAAATGGATAGAGATTATTGCAAGAAATATTAATGGGCCAGTGTATGGGAATGACAGCAGTGGGTATTGGCAGGTGACTGTACAAGCACATGTGAACCGCATAGGAATTAGTGACTGGAAGCCTGACGTGCTGCAGAGCCAGCACTGGAGCTGTTCTGGAGGTCTCCAGTCCATGCAGGGAGCTGAAGTGATGAGAAAAGCCCCTGTGGCCTTCCCAGCTATGGCTGACACAGCGCTGCTTGGAAATGGATGCACAGCTTTGATTTTTCCAGTGGGAAATAAGCAAATGAGCACAAATCGGAATTGTTCCGGATTGGGGTTGGCTCCTACAGGACTCCAATGTGCTGCTGAACTCCCCGGTGTGAGGAGGCTGTGCCCAGGATCCAGCTTTGCATACTTAGAGGAGACCGCAGGAGGGTTTCAGACCGCAGGTGACCATGTGGCACGCAGCAGGGGTTTCACTCCTCGTCTGGCTGCTGAGAAGGGTGAAGGTCTCTGTCCATGACCCTGAGGAGTATCACTAAAAAGCTGCTTGCAAATTCCAGCAGCCTCCAAATGAGATGTCCAGAAGTAAAGACTTAAAGCACTTAGCGATGCTCAGGCACTGATGAATCCCGATTATTGTATGTTTCCATTATTCACCGACACTGTATTATTTTTCAAACAGAAAAGGAACTTCTGAAAGTGTGGCTGCCTCTGCTACTTAAAGCCAAGTAATTGTGTTTAATTAAACGGAGCCCAACAAGGCTCTATTGTGCGACACTTGCAAAGCAGCCCGTGAAATGGGAAATGTCAAAGATTAAACAAACCTCTTTGAAAGGCAGCGAAGGGGAGAGGTGGCACTGTTTATAAAATCAGAGCCAGGAATAAAATACAATATTAGAAGGGAAAAAAAAAACAAAAAAACAACCCAGGTCATATGGAAAAAACAATATCCAAGTTGACAATCTTCCATGCAGATAGGATTTGAAGTTCATTACTCATTGTATTCCTGCACAGAAGGCTTTTTGTTATCCTTTGCACCAAGTCAGTCCTTAATTTAAATGGCGATGGAGATGTGTTCAAAGGGGGTTTCTTTAAACAAATGAACACAGATGCATTTTGCGTCATTTTTGATGTAAAGGTTGGAGGAAGCTGCAGGGAAGGGAAACTGCATTTAATTCATTTATAATGTTTGTTCACAAATAGATCTGTTTCTGGTCGCTTTCTCTGATACTCACGTGTGGTTGGCGGGCAGAGAGCACATGAGGTTATTTCCTCATTTGAAGCCCAATTTAATTACTTTTGAAAGAACATAACAGTTAAAGTTAAGCTCTAAAATGTAAATATGTGGATTAATGTAGAAGGAGATGATGGGAGGTTTTTCGCTGGCTGGATTTCATCAGACAGACCCAAATGATGTTGTAATCTGAGATGCTCATTCAGACATAAGACACATATCATTAAAATGCACTTTAATTCTCCTCTTTGGCGCTTAGAGCTATTTTCCACCCCAAAAGGCTACAGTGTAAAATATACAAACAGACATTTCCCTCCTCCCTCCCACTGCCAAAGGCTGGGTGCATCGGGATGAAGGCAGTGGCATCGCTCCATGGCTCAGCATGGTCCAGCCTAGAAGTGGGGACCCTTGGCCACCCTTCAAAGTCCCCATTTGCCCCCAGCTCATCCCCTCACTTGAGTACGTCTGAGTGTGTGGATGTCCAATCCAGCCTGCTCAGGTGCACACATCTCAGTACCCAGCTCAGCCCTGAGTCTCATTAGCATCCTTCTCCTCATTTTTCTCCCCTGTTTCCCGGTCTGGAAGGGGCTTCAATTGGGTCAGGATGGAAAGCAAACAGCCAGAAACTGATGTGCTCCTCACCACACCATGGTCTGGGATACTTCAGTGGGTCTCCTACCTCTTCCAGACTGCTCCAAGAATGCAGCCAGAACTGAAAAGGCTCTTCTTTCCTCACCAGGGGCTCTTCTCCTTGCTGCCTCTTAAAGCAAAGGCATTCAGTCATGCCAGGACTTTGCATCACACGGCTCTGTTAGGGCTTTACCCTGCTGGAGAGACAGCTGAACATTTTCCATCAAACTTATTTTCAGCCAAGAGTGATCTTCATCAGCGCAGGAAGCAGTGTATGTCGGGGGGGAAGCTCCAAAGGTCAGAATCTCATTAAGAAAATCAGCCTGAAATAGAACAACCCAGAACCAAACCAGTGAGAGAAATATCAGTTTGGGTTTCCTAAAAACCCAGGTGAATCTTGCCCAAAACTCTCCACAGAAACATTTGCTGGGAGCTGTATAAATTGCTGCTGTGAAGGGGGGAGCTGGCCCAGCTCTACAGCAAAGCCTAATAGACATATTTCCTCCATTTGTTTGCTTGAAGCACCTCGAGGCTGTCCTAGAGGCAGAGGACGCATGGAGATAACACACAGCTTCATTAGTGCCTCTGCTCATTAACCCAGACCTGCCAGTGATGCGGAGCCTCTAATCTGTGCCAGTGGTGCAAGGGGGTGCAGCAGATCCCAGCCCTTGCAGACAAAGCTGTTCAGCATCCTGAGGACAGCCCCTGCCCACCTCACCTCCTCTTACAGAAGTTTAGGGCTCCTCTCTGGTCTCCAGTACTCTCAGGCTGTGCTTATCAATAGGGAGATAGGGATGCTCGTGCTCGAGGTCAGAGGCTAATGAAGGGGGTTTGGTATTGAGATTGAGGAGGAAAAGCAAGAAGGCTGAGAATTCAATTGGGGACAGAAGTCAGGGGTTCTCTGGGTTTAGGAAACATGGCACCAGATGTCACTCAATCTGCACGCCCTGCCAGAAGAAACCAATCCTCCTCATCAGAGGTGTCTGTTTGCAGGGATTAAGTGGAGATCAGGCTGTCTGAGGACCTTACTCTCTTTCCTGAAGAGGTCCTGGTTATTTAAAGAAGCCTAATTTCCTGTCCTCGTTACCAGGGGCTGGGTGACATTGCACAGAGCCCATGCGATGTCCTTGCTCAGTGTATCTGTCCTCTCTTAGGGTGACACATCCAGAGCTGGGACCAGAGCTCCCTGCGCCTGTGGCCATGGTAGAGAGGGGGTACCTCTGGGCTGAGTGTTGAATCCCTTTCAAAGTTTCAAGACCATTACCTGTATCGACCATCACCAAACCCCTCTGGGGGCTCCTGACAGTGCCCCCTCTTGCAGCTGAGAATGGCAGAAGTTTCTGGAGATGCCCTGCAAAGCGCAAGTAACCCCCTTTTGAGAGTCCTCTGCAGTAACCCCTCCTCATCTCACTTCCTCATGGCACAGCGTTTGTGAGCAAAGTGACTCAGTACTGACACCTTCTGCACTTGGCTGAAGATGGGTTTATTCATCCCAGGGCCAAGAAATTCAGAGTCAGGTCCTGTTTATCAGGAGGCTTTGATTGGATTCCCTTTATCCACCTCTGTGTTGTCCAGGCACAGAGAACAGATGTCCATGGGGAAGAAGGGCTCTGTCTTTTCTAATAGAGGCTGATGGGGTCTGGTACCAACTAGACGCTGAATACACAATTTATCTTATGGTGGATACTCCAGGAAAGACCATAAAAGACATTACTTTGTACCCAGTTATTTGCAGTCTTTAAATAATCTGCTTAAGCCTGGGAAGGAGCTGGGTAAAGTGGTGAAGTAGTCCCCCACATCTCTGGACACCCTGTGCCAGCACCTCAGCACCCTCACAGGAAAGAACTTCTTCCTTATACCCAACCTGAGCTTCCCCTGTTGCAGTTTGAACCCATCACCCCTTGTCCTATCACCACAGTCCCTGCTGATGCCGGGGTTTGGCTGCAAGGTTCAGGGCAGGTCCCACTCACTGGTGGGAAGCAGAAGCAGCTCCTGTGCTATCATTCCTCCACGACTTTATTTCATCCCCTTGGGTGTAAATGATTAATGAAGGATATTGTGCAAAGCAGATGTACTGTTGCCACAGTAACTGAGACAAGTGGCGGGCAAGGTTTGTGCACATGGTGAATACTGAAGCAATGATCTTCGTGCGTGTTGTAGTTATTTTAGCCTTCATAAAATCCTGGCTAATTACTAACACCATGAGGTCATAACTTGGGGGAATATTTATAAGCGAGGGTCAGTTCGCAATGAATCCCTTCCACTTTTCTCTCCCTGTCCTCTTCTCTCCTTGCATGCCATCATGATTTTATCTCCCTAAAACCCCCATTAGTTCACTTTTGACCACAGTAACCTGTTACCATCTTTAATGTTTAAAAGTGAGAATAATGCAGAAGAAAACGTGACCCTGGGTATGATTCATGGTCACAATTCATGGTCACTCACCTGCAGCATCACCTCCATGCCCTATTACCTGCTGTTTCCCTCCAGTTTTGAGGGTCTTTGGCTGGCAGTGAGGATGGGATCCCACCTCAGCCACTCTGTGTCACCAGTGCCCAGCCTCCTCCACAGAGCAGCAGTGTCTGGTGTGGTGGTGGCCCTGCCACTCCTCAGGGACAATTGTCACCACCTGCACCCCAGCAACGGCTCTGGACCTTTCAAGGAACAGTGTCCAAGGATTTTGGTGTTTGCTCCCTGAACTGACCATGGATAGTGCTGGGAGAGAAGCAGAGGGGTGGAATTGACTGGTGATGGCCCAGAGCTGGGAACTCTTCCTTCCCATGGAATCACGAAGGTTGGACACATCACAATGCCAATGAGAAGTCACCTCCCTGGAAAGTCATCAGAAGTTTCCTTCCCTCCCACACCTCCACACTCAGCACTGCCCCCCAAAGTTGACATATCACAGACCCCACTGGCCTTTCCCTGCCCTGTCCCCTTCACATCCTCCCTCTGTATCCCCTCCCTCAGTGACTTACTCCTCAGTGAGACCCTCTCAAAGCCCGGTAGACCCAGTTAGAGAGATGGGAAGGCCCCCTGTGCCTCCTTTTCCTCCAGCATGGACTACCAGCTCCCTCCTCTAGCCTTGCCTCACACCGTAACCACTAATAGTTCTGTCAGCTCCTGCTTGAGGGTGCCTTTTTTCTTCTTGTGCTTAGAAATCACCAGTTGATGCTGTTCTCAGAGCTGATGCTGTTCTCCAGAGCTGATGCTGTTCTCCAGAGCTGATACTGTACTGCTGAGTTGATGCTGTTTTGCTGAGTTGATGCTGTTCTCTGGAGCTGATACTGTTCTCTGGAGCTGATGCTGTTCTCCAGAGCTGATGCTGTTCTCTGGAGCTGATGCTGTTCTCCAGAGCTGACGCTTTTCTCTGGAAGCAGTGCTCACATTGCTCTCCCAAACACATTAAGTGAAGGTTCAGAGCTAAACCTGAAGGGCACATTGGCTGGTCACAAATGGAGGGATCTGGGAGTCCTGCCAGCAGCAGAGGCTGGGCTTCTGCTGTGCATGGTGCTCAGGGAGAGACAGATGGTTTGGGAGCTCCAGGCTGCTGATTTATTCTGCTGACAAACCTCAGCACTACCCACCTTCCTCCCCAGGACATAGATGCTGGCCTGCAGGAGAACCAGTGATGGGAGAGCAGGAGCATGTGAGGCTAAGGCTGGGATGGAGGAAGCTTTATGGGACTAAAGGCAGCAGTGGCTCACACTGCACAGTGCCTGCCCTGCTTGAAACACAAGGAAAGCCCCACTGCATGGTGAACCACTGAGGCTGCTGCACACCCCAAGCCTGCTGCCTGGCACATGGGGTGGTGAGCATGGCCCCTTCCCACCTGAGGACTCACCCCAGTGCTTGCTTATGCTCATGGACCCCATGAGCTGAGGAGCGATGGCAGCATGGTGAGCATGGGGTCAGATCCTGCAGGAACAATTCCAGGGGCTCCAGCACAGGGGCTGTAAGGACACAGGATCTGCTCACAAAGAGCAAGAGCCACGCACATGGCCCCAGCTCCTTCAGGTGACAGTGATCAGAAGGTGCAAGGGCCCTGCGGTAGCAGATGCAAGACGTTTCCTTCTGTGTTAAGCCTCAATCCAATCTCTGAAGATCAGCTTAAATGAGATTGACTTAAACCCTGTCCACCCCTTCTGTATTCCTCATTGCTGTCTATTATGGCAACAGGGTATTCATGTGCACAAAAATTTCCACTTCCTGTTAGGAATCTCCTTAAATTGTTGTCCTTAAAATTCAAAAGGAGGTGGGATTTTTAATGGCTTCCAGAAAACAGCAGATCAGAACGAAGAACAGAACTCCTCAGGATGGGTTTTTCTTATGCTCAGGCACGGAAAATGTCTCTTTTGTGAGTGATGTTAGCAAATGTGGTGCAAGAGGTCACTCAGAAAGACACGCACAAAGAAAACATCAGAGGATTTACTTTAAACCCTCCACCACTTGTTCCTTATTTCCCCATGAAGGCATTGCCAAGCTGGGCTCAGCCACCAGTACATGATGTACAAATTGCCTGTGGCAGGCAGGTGGATCAGGACATGCAGCGGGAAGAGCTGATAAACTCCAACTGGCCTTTGCTTCTCCATCTGTGCCTGTATTTCCAGGCTATGAGAAGGATGGACGGACCTCATGGATACATGGCTAGTCTCAGTTCACCAGGGTGCAACCATATCGCCTCCTGCTCATGAGACCCCCCTGCAGTGAAGGACAAGAGATGAGCCCTTAGGCAGAAGTTCTTCCCTGTGAGGGTGCTGAGGTGCTGGCACAGAGTGCCCAGAGAAGCTGTGGCTGCCCCATCACTGCAGTGTTCAAGGCCAGGTTGGACACAGGGGCTTGGAGCAAGCTGCTCTATGGAAGGTGTCCCTGCCCGTGGCAGGGGTTGGAGCTGGAGGAGCTTTGAGGTCCCTTCCAACCCAAACCAGGCTGGGATTCTATGATTCTCTTATAGGCACCACTTTGTCCTGTCTGGTGTTACAGCCTGGTTGCCCTGGTTGCTAACAGCTCAGAGAGGCAAGGAGCAGCTCCCCTCTCTGCACTTCATCCCCCAACAACATTTACATGAATAGCTGCAAGAGCCCCATCTCCAACCAGCAGGCAAAGCCAAGAGCAAGCTGTCAGGATGACTTCGACAAAGACCTTTTTGTCATGGAAAATGGCATTTCAGCAGAACAGCCTTTTCAGAACAAGCCTCTTTCCTTAGAGCTGCTCGAGAAGGACTCTGCACAGTGATTCTGTGCTTTCAGGCTCCAAAATGCAGGCAATTTGATTGCCTCTTCTTGTCTCTCACAGGGTTTCCTATGTTTCAAAAACTGCCCTGGTTTGTCTCACAAGAATGTGTTTCCAGGGTGCACTGAAGGGAAGAAATAGGAAGGAAGGTGAAAAGAATAAAGAAAGATTGGCAAAAGCGACCTTTTAAAAGTGGGATGCTTCTTGGAAAGGTAACACATTCAATTTGACATAATCGTGTTCACTTTAAGCTACCTGCACCTCTAAGCAAGTGAAAGGCAGACAAAGCACAGCCCTTACCCGGATTAATTCATTAGAATGTGGTGAGAGGCAGTGTTTGACTCTTAAACTGCTCCGTTCAAACGGCAGTTTCAGTGGGAAGAAAAGACCACTTTAAAGCAAGGAAAACCAGGAGTTGGCATCAAAAGCCTAAAGCAAAGGAATGCACCACAGGAGCCGAGGTCAAATGAGCTCTGAGTTGCTCAGAGAAGTTATGGTGAAGCCACAAAGCCTTTGGTCACCACGTGCAGAGGTGCGAAGGGGCTCTGCCCCCTCCACCCCACAGAGATGCTCTTCCATTTACACATCCTTAAAGCACTTTTATGGGGAGTGTGGGCTCTGCCCTGGGCCTGGAGCCTGCTCTCATGGATTACCTCACCTCCTAAAGACACCTTAGAAGTGGCCCTTGGATGCCACTGATCCCAGGCTGGAATTCCAGACACTGTGGGCTGGGCTGAGGATGGACATCACTCTGGACCCCCGTCTAGCTCCTGATAGCCTTTCACTGCTGCTCCTTTGGCTCCCTGCTTGAGCCACACAGAGATAATCCTCCCTCCTGGTGTGCTCCTCACCATGCTGGCAGAGGGGACAGGCAGGGAGGAACAAAGGAACGAGAAGCAGGTAAATAGCATCGTGGAGGTGCTTTCTTTTGGGCCACATGAGCTGCAAGCTCAAAGCCAAGGGCAGGGCTGGAGAAAACTCCATCCGGGGTAGAAATGTGCTGCTTTGCTTCTCCATTGCTTGCTCTAGCACCTCTGTTGTCTTCCTCTGTAGAAAAGTACCTGCATGACAGCACAGCTTGTGGAAGACATCCCTTGGGTGATGCTAGCAGTCCTTGCTTTGACAAGTATGTGTACTGCTCAACTATGGGCACAGTCATGGCTTAGCCACAATCTCCTGCTGAGCCAGCAATAGGTGGGATAAGAGTAGGTCCTGCCATCAGCATCTGCATACCTGGGGCTGGGAATACTTCCCTGTGCTGTTGCACATTGCCTGGGTTTCAGATTGGCCCCAGCTTGCTGTTTCTGTTGTCAACATCTGGCCTCAAGTAAGCACCAGAATGAAAAAGAGCAGAATTTGTCCCTTAAGTCAAAAGTTGCCATATGTTTCGGATACTGTGCATCAGTGCTGGCTGAGAGCTGAGGGAGACACAGGAGGGATGGAGCTGGCTGGCACTGCCCTCAAAGCAGTGTTATCAAATATTAGCCAAGACAATCCTTCCACTGGCTTAAGGGTTTTGCTCCTGATTTATACCATTAGAAGGAAGGAATTAGAATGTTACCACTGCATTGAGGAAATGGTGTTATGTTGCCTATGCCACATCTTTGCAGAAGCTCTTGGACCTCAGAGCAATCCTTTGTACACACTTTCTGGCAAGACAAACAGCACCAATTCAGCAAGGGAGCAACTTCCAGCTGCTGCCCTTAGCAAAGCAGAGCAATCAGTGCCCTTCTCTGTCAGAATAATACTGCAGCATTAAAGTGCTGAGGGATAACGCAGCAACTCCAGGAATAAGAAGTAAGCAAGAAATCAAAAGGATGAAGGAAGGAGTTAGGGAGTTACCAGTGTCCCCAGCCTGGCTGGGGAAAGGGCCCAAAAGGCTCCAAGATTCCCATGAATCTGCCCTTGGCCTCTTTTCCTGGTGCATCAGGGCTGGAATTCAAGGCATGCGGTATGTTAGCACTGCAGATACTGGAATGAAAACAGGAAACGTGGAGAGGCTGCAGGCACCCAGTGCACTGGAGATAGCCCCTGCGGAGCTCTGGGAGACAAGGAAGAGAGGCGTTTGTGCCACAAAACATGCTCTTCTGAAGGGGGTTCTGTCTGCAGTGCATGTCGGTGCAATGGTCCACATCCCTGCCCGCCCCTTGGTGTGCAGGGAGATGCAGGGGTGGGTTTCCTCTGGGCTGCTCAGATCAGGAGTACAGACCCAGCCATGGCTGGTCAGAAAGGGGGAGGAAGCTTCTCCATCTCATCCAAACCTGAAGCTAGGAGATATTGTCAGCTTGGCAAGCATGGAAGCATTTGTGGAGCTCGCAGTACGTGTCCATCACCTCCAGCCTTCACCAAGGGCAGAGCCTGCACAGGGCTGGGCTCTTCTTGTCTCTCTGTGGATGGTGTTTCAATCACTGCTGCTACCAGGTATGGTCATGGGCTGTCAAATATCCTCATCTAGAAAAGCAACATGGGAGGAATGATGTATAGGACTTAACAGCATAGCGCAGCTCCCCAGACACTGGTAGAAAGAACTTCACAAACCTCCCAGGTGCAAATATAGCACCAGACATCTCCCTCCTGTGTCTCCAGCAGGAACAAGTCCCCTTTCCACAGCACCAAAGGCAGAGTTGTGACAGCCCAAGTGCAACACAGAGCATCTCCCATCCTGCCCACGCACAGTGCTGGCAAGAGATGGACTGAGCCAGTACCATGCAGCCCTCTGCCCATCCATGGTCTGGTGCTGAGGCCATGGGTTAGAAAAGCAGAAACAAACACGAAGAGTCCTGAAGTTCCAGGTTCGGCTCTAAGGATTTCAAAATGTCTTTGCTGGGAACATCGCAAGGCCATAGCTCATCATTTGTCCATTTCCCATTCAAAGGTGTGTCAGTGTGACTACCGCAGGGCTGGCACAGCAGCATGGCAGGGTGGCAATGGCATGAATCACTGCAAACCACTGCCTCTTCATTTCACTTGCAGATATGTGGAGGTATCTGCAGCATCCAGAGCCAGCTCCCCATGGCAGGCTTGAGGTGGGAGCTGCTTACCCATCTGAGGTGATGGCTTCCACTGAGATCATGGCTTCAAATGCTGGGACACTTACCACTTGGTTACTATCATTTTGCAGCTCTCAGAGCTTTGGGTGAGCTGAGCGAGCTGCCCATGAGTGAAATAAGGTATTGAGTCAACCATGCACACGGTTCCTTGGGCTCAGGAGAAATGAAAGGTGATCTGTGCAGGTGGAAGGTTGGAATGATGTGAATGCTGACCCAAGACATGGTGTCATGCAGAGGATGTTGTTCTGTTTGTCCTGACTTCACGTTCCCCCTGCCACGTCCCTGCCCGTGGAGCAAGATGACTTTAAGGTCCTTTCCAACCCCAATCATTCGATGATTCTATGTCATGGCTAGTCCTCTCCCTGCCTTTCTTCTGCTCTAGCAAGAGCTGATGATGTATTCATGCGCATTCCATGCTTGTTCCTCTGCCTCCATCCTGTGCACTCTGCTCCACAAACACAGCTCTGGGTTTCTGGCAAGGAGAGGAGGATCCTGCCAAAAACTGAGGCCAAGTGGCAAGAACTGAGAAACTGAGACATCTACCCAAGAAAACACAGGGAAAATGCAAAACATGGGGCTCCAGAGCCAAAACTCAAGTGGGCGTTTCAAGCATTCCTTGGATTGCTTAACCTCTAACACAGCTTCCTATTGCACAGAGCAGCAGGCGCTGAAGCCCTTTATTGCTTTCCCAATAGGGAAACTGTATGGAGATAAACTCAGCAGCATGCAGAGATCTCCAAGAATGCCAAGCAGTTATTGACATCTGATTCAGGGTTCATTCATCTGGGTGAAAAGAGATAATAGAGAGTTACCTGTCTGCATCACTTCATGGCATTGAAGGCATTCTGAGTCAGGAGCTGCCAGGTGGGATGGAGGGACCTGTTGCTGTGCAAGCACTATGCCTATGAGACAATGGACAAATGGGTAGGGTAAGGAAGCACTCATTATGGTTAATGAAATGAAGGTACTCCGTGACTATGTCTGTGTTGATGCAATCAAAATCTGCCAGGCTAGAAGCTGTTTCTTGGGTTGCTCTTTAAAACACAATCCTACCTTTCCAGGTGTGTGCCATGAATGCTACAGTGGAGGGCTGGGATCACACTGGTTTACAAGCCAGGGTAACTGATGGCAGCGCTGGTGCACTGTGCTGCTCCTCGCTGCAATCCCTGCCAGGTGGATCCCTGTGTAATGGCTCCTGCATTTCCACCAGGACCTGCCCTGACGGTGATGCTCAGGCTCAGTCTCTTTGGACTCCTGGAGGATGCCATCACCCCCACGATGCACATTTTGTCTCCAATCTGTTTTTTCTTTTCTCTGACCAAGTTTTTTGCTGTCAGCTTTTGAGCTCAGCTCCTCTCACCTCCTTGTTCCATCTGGGGTTTAGTCCTTCCATGCATCACCTCCCAGAGCTCATCGGTGCCATCGCTGGCATCAGCAGAGCAGGGACCACTGGAGGACCTGTCCTGGGATCGCTGCCTGCCCTCTTCCCCTGATGCTACGTGGAAGGCCAAGGATGCAGAATCACCCCACGTTTGAAGCATGTGGACCTTATGAAGCAGCAGAACCACCACAAGAGGGAGGCAATTTACCAGTTGGTTGCTGTGCACTGGTCCTGCCCTGGCCCTGTGATAACGGCTTCTCAGCATTGAGGTGACAGATGTGTCCAGATGCTGCACAGGGGACTGTGCCACAGATCATCAGCATCAGGGACTACTCAGTGAGGGGGAAGGTGGCTCATTGCTGTTAACTCTCATCATCTCTCATATGAAGACAGGCTGAGAACAGTGGGGCTGTTCAACTTGGGGAAGAGAAGCTGCATGGAGACCTCAGAGCAGCTCCAGTGTCTGAAATGGACTGCAAGGATGCTGGGGAGGGTCTCTTCATCAGGGACTGGAGGGATAGGACAAGAGTTGATGGGTTCGGACTGAAACAGGGGAAGTTCAGGTTGGAGATAAGGCAGAAGCTCTTCCTGTGAGGGTGCTGAGCGCTGGCACAGGCTGCCCAGAGAAGCTGTGGCTGCCCCATCCCTGGCAGTGCTCAAGGCCAGGTTGGACAGGGCTTGGAGCAAGCTGCTCTAGTGGAAGGCATCAGAGTGCAAGAGATGGTCCCACAAAGCATCTCACGAGCTCACTTATTCAACAGTTTGACTTCCACTGTTCAGTTCAGCACTGAATATCCCCAAGCCATGAGCTGGCCACACAGCCTCCCAGCACAGGTAGGGCCCATGTGACAAACCAGCATTTCCTCAAGCCATCTTTATTTTCTAATGATTATACTCCCCATAGCCTTCTTCCAACCCAGGAAAGGTGCTGCTTGCTTGCTGCTGACTTCCATCAGCTGAAGGGTATTGGATCTGGCTGGTCCTCACTCCCCAGCCAGTATCCACAGGGATGCTCACTCTGCTGAGCTGGGGAATGCTGGTGAGCACCTGGCCAAGGCCTCCTCCACCTAATCACATCCCCCTGATGAAGGGGAGAGAAACAATTACCCTTATTTGTCTTGTCAGGGCTTGGATGTGCTGCGGCTGATAGTAACCAGCAGTTGCTTTGCCGCAGGGCTGCCCCAAGTAATAATTTACATAGTGCAGCTAAATCTGAAAATCCCACTAACATCCTTCTCTAATGAAGCTCCAGGTACCTTCCTCAAAGCCGGGGGAAGGCTGTATCTAGGCAACACAGGCGTCTGTCCCTCCTGGAGGAAGCACTTAGATGAACACTTCCAAAGGCAAAGGATGCTGCTAATTAACCCTTGGGGCAGTGCTGAGCTCTCTGCTCCATAACAAGGTCTTTGCATCCCTTGCAGCCCACTGGAAGGATGTTGGAGCTCTACCTCATGCTTCCAGTCCCCCTTGCAGCCCTGAAGCAGGGCTGGCAAGCAGTGTAGCTTTACTCTTTGAATTGTTATTTGCTAACATGTGGAAGGAGTTCAGCTCAGCCCTCATCATTCCTCTTTGTACTGACAGTTCCTGAAGGGCTCCAGCATTTGCAGAGGTTTCATGTCAAGTTGTTAAAGTGACAATGGGAGCAGAATATAAACATACAGGGTTTGGGTTTAGGGTTGAAACCTGGAGAGGCTCAAGCAGGTAACTAGGGTGCAGTAAGTACTCAGGATGGGGATCTCCAGGCTTCAGGAGATCACAGAGAATATGTGCCTATGTCTCCCAGAGCAGATGTAAGGCACATAGGCCCCAAGGAAAGACTCAGTGTGTGAAGCTGAGGGCTGCTCCTATACAGATCCTAGGAGCTATCTGCCATGGGAGACGTTTCACTTCCTGTGTCCCCAGATTTCTCTTGGCAAGTGGAAACCTGACCACTGAAGTTACCTTTGCGAGGTGACTAATAAAGGGCATCAGCAAACTCCTTGCACAGCCCTGGGGGAAAGCACAAGCAGCGTTTCACTTCCTTGCACCTGGAAATCACATCCAGTGCTCAGTAAACCTGCACCTTGGCAGAACTGGATGGGATGCTGGCTCTGGGAGGGGCAGCCTGGGGGCACCTCGATGCGATGCGATGGGAGCTTTTTGTAGCTCTCTCTTTAATTGGAGGTGAATTTCATTTCAGTAATGAGCCTGGCACATTCCAGCTCCTGATTAGATTTGCACAGTGATTAACCCAGCACATACTCACTTGGCAACCTGCCCAGCCCATTCCAGTTGCAGTGGATTGAAACCACTTCTGCTGCTGCTCTCACACTGGGAAGCAAGGTTACCTGAAGGTCATCATAGCAGGGCTCCTACCTACGCTGGTTCTCTGCCTCTGCTTGGGAAGCGCCTGTCCAGCTCCTCCTGCCGCATCCCACCCAGCCTGAGAAGACACCATGGGTCACAATGTGCCATTTGTGGTGCTCCATGGGACGGAAGCATCTTCCCAGAGAAGCTTCCCCAAGGGATAGCTGTGTTTCATGGAATCACAGAATGGTTTGGGTTGGAAGGGACCTTCAAAGGTCACACAGTCCAAGCCCCTGCAATGAGCAGAGACATCTTCAGCTAGACCTGTTGCTCAGAACAACATCCAGCCTGGCCTTGGGGCATCCATCACCTCTCTGTGCAGTCTGTGCCAGTGTTATACCACCCTCTGTACAAAATTTCTTCCCTCTCAGAAACTACTCTAAGATGTAAATCCATCCATTACTTGGTCTGAGCTACACAGGGGTCTCCATGTGTCTCCTGAGGAGCTCCCATATGCTGCCCATATCCAGACAAGCTGCCCTCTCTGCAGTCCTACCACTGTCCCTCTTGGCTGGCAGGTCCAGCTCCGACCCATCTCATCTGAGGAGGTGGGACCATGCAAAAAGTCAAAGGATTTCCTCTGTCACAATTCCCTTTGCCAGGAACTGGATATATCCATTATGATTATTACCAGGACAGAGAGTGAAAATGGCCATGAACATGCTCTCAGATCAATTGCAATAATCCATAGTTGGCTGGGAGTGACACAGGGTGATGCCTGCTCCCTCCACCTCCCCCATGCATGGCTTATCATTTTCTTATGCTCACAAAAGACATTTTTTCCTTCCCTTCAGGGCCTGTCCAAAAGGGAAAAAAGACAGGATCAGAATAGCACGTGTGGTTCACGTTTGCAATTTGCCACTGATGGGATATTATAATACGGCCCAGAAGCCTGGAAAGATGTTTAATGTAAGCCATGATGATTGACAGCTCTCCATACAGGATCTGAAGGCTGTCCGATCTCAGGTTATTGAGTGTCCCACTTACTGATGAATACATACAGCAGCTAAGTAGGGCACAGATCTCCAGTTCACCCTCCCTGAGCCCAGATCATTCTCCTGGAGCTGCTTTTAGATGAGCTGTGGATTGCTGATGGCATCAGCAGAGAATACTGGGGAGGAGCTGGCGCTGGCACAAATTGTCCAAAGAAGTGGTAAATGCCCCATCCCTGCAGTGTTCAAGGCCAGGTTGGACACAGGGCCTTGGAGCAAGCTGCTCTATGGAAGGTATCTGCCCCCATGGCAGGGGTTGGAGCTGGAGGAGCTTTAAGGTCCCTTCAAACCCAAACCAGGCTGGGATTCTATGATTCAAACATTGGTGCTGTAGGTTTGACCCCATAAAACTGCTCAAGTAGTCTGAGAGTGTGTAATGCGATGACCACCCTGGAATGAGGCCCACCACCTTGAGCACCCAGCTCCATCAGCACAGGACTGCAGAGGTCGATTCCAGCTCCTACATGAAGTTGGAGAAGCACTTCCAGAAGCTCTGGAGCCAAGGCATGCTCTTCAGTGGAAGAGAAGCCTTAGGCAGCATCTTTGCAGTAAGTCTCCTGGGTTTACAAGAAACACAATAGCATCCTATCCTTTGCATTCAATTTAATGGGCTCAGGCAGCATTAACCAGCATCTTGAGGATAAAGAACAGTTGTCAGCCGGGACTCAGGCTCCCATGTTGAGCAAGGATTATTTTATTATTATTAATATTCTTATTTCTTATTACTGTTAATGAGTGGCTGAAGCTCGGTGCTGGGGAACCCACAGTAACACCTCCACCAGTGCTCCAGACACTGGGAAAGGCCTTGTCAGAACTCATCACGTTTTGCAGGTAACCGGCTCCACAGCAGCCAGAGGTGAGGGTTGATATTACAGCCAGGCAGGGAAACCTTCTCACAGACTAATCCCCCTCCATTGTTTTGTTTGCCTTTGTGATCTCTTTTATTCATGACTATTGGGTAGCAAAACACTTCCTCCCAAATAAGCACTCATGAAAAACAAACATGTCCTAATTACTAGTGCAAATATTCTCCTCTGAATATTTATGCCAATGTATTTACCCACATGAGCTTGAATCCCAAACTCAATGAATATGTATTTAAATGAGAAAACACAGAAAGTGGAAAAACCTGAGTGGGTTTTGATGGTTTAGGAAGGGAGCTGAAAGGGAGCTGTGTGTTTTCTCTTGCTATGGTTAAGGCTGGCTTCACAAGTACCCAGGTGAAAGTATTCAACCCAATTCCAAATACTGCATTCTGCAAATCTTAAATTCAATCCGACAAAGTGATTGTGCACATCTGGAGTGAAATCTCTGTGGGCTCTTACTTGGGAAAACATGAGGATGATATTAGTTATTCACAGTGAAATCATTTCAAACTCATCTTCAGGGCTAAAGGGAACAGTGCACCCGTCCAAGCCATGAGCAAGCAGTTTCTCCAGGAGAATGATGTGGCAAATAGTGCCAAAGTCTTTACCAAAGTCCAGGTAGGAACCATCCACAGCCCTTCCCTCAGCCACATCTTCAGTTTTGTTCAAGTCACCTTTGAAAACCTCTTTGAGTTTCTTTCATTTCTCATTTGGAGCTCACGGGTGTGTTTGTCCAAACATCTGTGGTAGCTGGTTAACAGGATCAGGCTAGCATTAGACTAGTCCAGACGAGGAGAAGATAATCTTTTCCAGCCAAACAATAGCAATAAGATTAATGCATAAAGGCATAAATCCTCCTGTTCAACTCCATTAATCACCCAGATGTGCTACCTCCCCAAAGCCAGGCAGTTGCACTGTCAATATTGGCTTTTTCTCTGCTGAAAACACAACCCGACAGCATTAGCTGCAGAAAGCTGCTCATCTCATGGAAGGGAATGGTTAAAGTTATTCAATTCCATCTCACTGAGGAAATGCAGGAGTTAGACACATCCAGATTCATTTGCAGTTGCTGTTTGGGGCACAGTAACACATGAGATCCTGGGTGTGCCATCACACTAAGATAGAACAGAGCGGAGCTGAGCTCTGTGACTCTCTAGTTGTAGTTAAACAGCACTCTCCTGGTTCTTCACCAAAGAAAGGTGTTTTCCATAAGCTCCTGTCAGGCGCTGAGCTACCATCTCTAACTTGAAATGCACAAGAATTCCATGTGTTTGGGACCTTAATTTCTCTACGTAAAAAGCCAAAAGCTTCCAATGTTACTGTATGAAGAAAGACAAGAGGCAGAGACGCAATGGAAATCAATGGGACATCAGGATTATCATTTTTCGAACATAAACTTGGCAAAAATAAGATAACCCCCCAGTTTATGTTGCTGACTCTGCATTTCATCTCTAAAAGTGTCAGCCCATCACTTTCCCAGCTCAAGAACCAGGACGCGTTGACATTGCAGCCCTGACCGCATGTGCAGCATCACAGGGAGAATTGCCTCTGAGTTCCTGGAGGTCATTGAGGAGCTATCCCAACTGCAGCTTGCCCAGCTTGCAATCAGTGCTTTGGGCTTTAAAAGGAGGAAACAGGCTGGAATGCTTTGATTTTTCTCCTCTAAACTACAAACCACATTGTGCACTAAGTCATTTTTGCAATAGATCGGGGGGGGTGGTGGTGGTGGTGGTGGTGTATTTTCCAAACCCCGTGACAAGAACAGCTTTAAAAAGCAAGCAAATGACGTCTGCACAGATTGACAGAGGATAAAGCATGCACAAGAATTCATTCACCACCCCCACCACCACCCCCCCCCGATGATAACACAGCAGTGATCAGAGCTTCCTGAGGCAGCCGTGGGCAAACGGTGCCTCTTTAATGACAAGCATACATTTAATTTGATAGCTGGGAATAATTGAGTGTTCCGGGCTCCGCTCATTGCAGGGGTTTGAGCAAACATAATTGAAAGGGACGTGTGTTCTTTCCTTCGTACTCTGCAGTTCCTGATTAACCTCCCGGCTGCAGCATTTGAACCTGGTGCTGGCTCTTGGGGAGGACAGACCCCGACCCAGCGGTGATGGAGCTCAGCGAGAGCCCAAGGGGATGCAGAGCTGATGTGAAGGGGCACAGCGACATCCCGCGTCCTTTGGAGGGAGGAAAGTTCATGCTGAGCCTCATCCTCCCGCGGAGGTGTGGGTTGCTCCATCCCGGTCTTGGTGTGCCCTCATTGTGATCGGGTTTTTATCAGAGGTGTATCAGAGGCTGCTCCAGCTTCATGTCCTCCTGCGGCGGGATCCTGCTGATAGATCACAGCGGTGTTTCTTAGCTCTGCTGCGGACCAGCAGTAACTGCAGCGCTGTAGTTAGGTGTCCCACGCAACATAGGCATGGTTGTACTCAGCCTGCAGTAGGTTCTAAAGAGAACCTATAGCCTGCCAGACAAGAACCATGAGGACAAGAGATGAGGCTGGGCATTGAGGATGGCAGGCTTCAATTCCATTGGCGTCTCTGCTGCTTTTCCTTCGTGCATTAAGATACTTTGCCCCGTCTGAACACTTCCTTCT
Source organism: Forpus xanthops (assembly GCA_032466535.1). Lineage (NCBI taxonomy): Eukaryota > Metazoa > Chordata > Aves > Psittaciformes > Psittacidae > Forpus > Forpus xanthops. The sequence goes on from JASSUY010029956.1 coordinate 74,746, forward strand.
CCTCCTGATGTTCCCACCCCAGCACTGTTTCTGTTCACCTGATGGATGGAATTTAGGCCTTCTGCAGCAGGACAGTGCGTGCTGCAACCTGCATTTCCAAAACCAGCTGGAGACTGGTGTTTGCCTTGAAGTGTGAAGACCAGGAGTCTGAAGTGGAACATACACAAGGAAATGTATATTGCTCCTCCAAAACTGCCTCCATCATCCTGTTCTGCTGACAGGCAGGATACCCCATAAAACAACCACACACTAGCTGTATAACATGCACTCTTTACTAAGCAAGCACATTAAAGCAAATAAGCTCACTGGTACAAATCAGGTATATATCTCAATGTATACAGTAAGTAAGTGCAATAAAGAAAATCAGAGATACATATATATAAGTACAGAGGAAAATTAGCAATGTATCACATCATTACTGCTTAGAGAGAACAGAGATTAAGAAGAAATACATCACCAATCACCACCAAATCGTCATCCAGGCCCACACTTGAGCTGGGAAGCCCCATTGCAGCCAATGCCAGGAGTCTCAGGTTTGGATTCGGCTGCAAGAGGCTCCCGCTTTTATGCCCTTACAAACACAAGGGGCTTTATGCCAGCTCTGTCACCGTTTGCTCACGTGGACGGGCAGTTTCTCACCATCTCAGTGTTGCCCATGCCAAGAGCCTTGGTGCAGCCAAGTACGAAGGTCACAAAATAGCTGCACCCCTGTTTTCCTGCCTGTCTCCCATAAAAAGGTACCATGAGCATACGCATAACACTCCACCGAATACACTGCGACAAAACCATACTGTGTTATACGTCTCAACCATGAGAGGGAATCAACTCTCAGTCAGGTTCCCACCCATTACACATCCTCATCTTTGTTATCCTTTAAAAACGCAAAGCAAGGACTGGGCAAGCCTCAGTGAATATAAAGCAGTACTTTAATAATAAGAAAGCTGTTTAAGAGCATTTCAGCATCAGAATCTATCATCTGTGGACATTTCCATGGGTTAAAGTTTGAAAAATTAGGGAATTAAATAGAATTAAATGTGCAAATATGTAAATCTGTAAAATTAAATTGTCAAAAGCTTGGTCAGTTAAGAAAAGCAGGTGGAAAATGACATCACAAAACAATCAGAATCCAATGGTAAGTAGTTTGCATTTGCCACGCTGATGCACTGTGTGAGCTAAAGCCAATACACATTCCCATTTATCAGTGATTACTAAATGGAGCTTCTCCAAAGGTAATGCTGCAAAGCATGTTGTATTTTCCAAGCTAAGGCTTTACTGCTTTTCCTGCAATTCACATCCTACAGTTCCCAACACACCTGATGTCCTCCCATTTCTATCTTGCAAGTAAGCAGCACATCATGGGTCATTTTTGGATTCCCGCTATGCAATAAGGGACCATCACAAACATTTTGACATTTCCATGCTTTGAGGAATCAGTGGTTATGAGTGCAAACAGCCTTTGGAACAACATCCTCACTTTCTCAACGAATTAATTACTTAATACACTGCCCAGCACAAGAACCTGCTCCTCTATTTGTCAGTCACAGAGACATTTAACTCCCGAAGTTTTCTGATGAAGGCATCCATGTCCTTCTCGTTGTCTGCCTTGAGGTAGTACGTGACCTGTTTGTTGGACAGGCACAGTTTCCTCCTGTTGCTTCTCTGTGCTGTGGCATTGCAGAGGTTCATGCTGCCATCGATGAATGTGCCCACATCTCCTGCGTCCCTGTGAAAGGGAGAGTGAAGAAGCTCTGGAAGCGAAGCCATTGCTGTCTAAAGGAGCACAGGCTGTTTGTTGGGTGGGATTTTGAACAGGTTCTTTGCTCTCCTGATGGCCACAGAGAGATAAGGAGGGTACAAAGGGACCTGAGTGCCCCCGTGGCCCTCAGCTTTCCCCACCACCTCCCTCCCTGCTCAACTCCTGGCCTGGCTGGTGACTTACCTGTAACACTGAAGCCACATGTCCTGAATTTCAAAGCAGCGATACTGGTACCAAACTATCCAATTGATCCATTTCTTGAAGTGGAAGATCTGCACTTCCATTGTAAGACAGGGACGGCTGGAAGAGAACTGAAAGTCAACTGGAGAGAACAGAAAACAAAAGCAGGAACCAAAACTGAAAGCAGTATTTTCTTAAAGGGACCTCCCAGCAAGTGGTGCGGTGGCACAGATTGGGTTTTAGATGGCAAAGCGAGGGTGGATCGCCGTGTTGGTGGTCCTGCTCCCAGCTCCCCGTGTGTAGGTGATGCTCAGCACGTTTCCTCTCCTGGCACCTCAGGCTTTGGAGCAGGGGCTGGGTGTTTGCGCTTTGGGAGATGGTTTATGGGGAGCCTGGGGGCACTGTGTAGACAGGCAGAATGCAGATGGGGTTTTGGTTGTCAAAGCAAGGATGTCAAGGGAGGATGTGTGCAGGCCTGGGGCAACCAAAGAGCAAAGAGGGGATTTATCGGTGCTTCTCAGCACATCTGAACTGGAGGTTGAAGCTCAAGGGTGCCAACCCTGGGGGGCAGATGGGGAGGAAGATGAGAACATCCATGGGTGCAAAAGGAGCCAAGATCATGCCCAGATTTGTATCTTGGTGTTAGTGGAGCCACCACTGAGCAGGTCCACTTTCCTGACAAGGGGGGGTTATTTCCACTGCTCACTGGGATAAGAACAGGCATAAGAAGGTCCCTGTGTAAAAGGAAATGGGAAGACCAGGAGTCGGAAGTGGAACATTCACAAGGGAAAGTACATTGCTCCCCAAAAATCTCCTCCATCAACCTGTTCTGCGGACAGGCAGGCTACATCACACAAGGATCACACACTAGCTGTGTAACATGCACAGTTTATTGAACAAGCACACTACAGCACACTGGCACAAATCAGGTATATATATATATAGTAAGGAAGTGCAATAAAGCAAATCAGTTCTATATGTACATAAGTAAAGTGCAGAAGAAAATTAGCAATGTATGACATCATTATTGCATAGAAAGAACAGAGATTGACAAATACGTCACCAATAACCAATTTTCACATAATGCTGTAATGTGAAAAACTGACATTAAAAACAATCAGAATCCAATGGTAAGTAGTTTGCATTTGCCACGCTGATGCACTGTGTGAGTTAAAGCCAATACACATTCCCATTTATCAGTGATTACTAAATGGAGCTTCTCCAAAGGTAACGCTCCCATCAGCAGCTGCAAAGCATGTTGTATTTTCCAAGCTAAGGCTTTACTGCTTTTCCTGCAATTCACATCCTACAGTTCCCAACACACCTGATGTCCTCCCATTTCTATCTTGCAAGTAAGCAGCACATCATGGGTCATTTTTGGATTCCCGCTATGCAATAAGGGACCATCACAAACATTTTGACATTTCCATGCTTTGAGGAATCAGTGGTTATGAGTGCAAACAGCCTTTGAAACGACATCCTCACTTTCTCCATGAACAAGTGACTTAATACACTGCCCAGCACAAGAACCTGCTCCTCTATTTGTCAGCCACAGAGACGTTTAACTCCCGAAGTTTTTTGATGAAGGCATCCATGTCCTTTACACTGTCCGACTTGAGATCGCAAGTCACCTTATCACCAGACAAATATAGGGTCTTCGAGTCTATTCTCTGGGCTACGGCGCTGCTGAGATTGATGCTGCCACGGATAAGCTTGCTGATGTCATCTTTGTCCCTGCAGAGCAAAGAGGAGAGTGAAGAAGCCCCAGAAGAGAAGCCATTGCTGTCTGAAGAAGCGCAGGCTGTTTGTGGGATTTTGAGCAGGTTCTTTGCTCTCCTGATGGTCACAGAGAGGTGGGAACGGTACATGGTACATGTCAGAGCTTCCCCACCTCCATCTCCCCCCGGTGCTAAACCCCACGAACGAAACCAAGCTGCAGATGTCTGTTAAAACTCCTGTTGTCATCCAAGGTATCTGCCTGGCTGCTCTGGAGCCTTTGCAAGACACAAGTAACAAATACCATCCCCTTTGGTGTTACCTACTTGGCAGCAATAGTTAAGCCATGTGTCCCAAAATTCAAAACAGCGGTTCTGGTACCAGAATATCCAATTTGTCCATTTCTGAAGAAGATGGGAGATTTGGGAGGACCGAAAGTGAACTGAAGTGAAAGCTTTAACTAAAAGCGAAAGCAGCATTTTCTTAAAGGGATCTCCCTCGAGGGTGTGAGGTCGCGCATGTGTGATGTGCTGAGTTATGGGTCTGAGTGCAGTGCAGCCAGGACATCAGCACCACCAGACACCCACGGAGCAATGCTGAGCATGGCCATGGAGCCGCACGGTCTCCGGGAAGAGCCGCTGGTTGGATTTGCTCACACCCCGATGCTCCCGAACGGAGTCATTCAGGTTTGCGGACGGCCGCTCCTGCAGCGCCCTCTCGCGGCGCCGTCCAGAAGAGGCCGGCGGTCTCCTCCGCGGAGCAGGCTCGGGACCTTCCGGAGGTAGCGATGTCCTTCCCATCCCCTTCTCTGGCACCGCCCCTTTCTGGCCCTCTCAGTCCCCCCCCCCGTCCTCCCATTCCCCCATCCCTTTCACCCGGTCACAGTCCTCCCTCCATCACCCTCACCCCCAAATTCTTCCCTGTGAGGGTGCTGAGCGCTGGCACAGGGTGCCCAGAGGAGCTGTGGCTGCCCCATCCCTGGCAGTGTTCAAGGCCAGGTTGGACACAGGGGTTTGGAGCAAGCTGCTCTATGGAAGGTGTCCCGGGTTGGAACTGGATGAGTTGAATCATTCTATGACCCCTGTCCCCACCTCTGTCACTCAGAGGCATTTCAGCTCTGGGCAATTTCTGTCCCTGCCCATCACTGCCTGTGCCTGTGGAACCCACCTCACACCGATATGATTCATGTGGAATAACCAGAAGGAATTAGTGGTGGAAAGGAGAGAAGCTGGGCTTAGGTATTAACAGGCAACATTATTTTTCCCAGAAAGTCTGTAACAAAATAATCCCATAAACCCAACAAGTGTGGGTGCTATTTATGTAATGTCATTGCTGGCAGGAGGGCAGAAATACAAGTGGGTTTACGTAAAGCCCTGTGCTCTTGGGGCAGGGGATGCTCCTGAGGGCACCAAAGGATGAGGGTTCTGCTCTGCAACTCCCCTCTGAGCTTGTGCTGGAGATTGGGGTGGGTTTTCTCCACCAAATCCATGCCTGAAACAGGTCAAGGAGCCTCCAGCAGGACTTTGCTGCTGTCCCTCTGGTGTGTGAGCAGCCTGGTGACAGCATTCACTGGAGCTTCCTGGGGGTGACACAGGGCTCCTGTGCTGCGTGGGGCACAGGGGGGGCACAAAACTGAAGCAGGATGCTCAGTTGGTGTTGCAAAGGGTCCTGGCTGGTGGCTGGACCAGCCTCGTCCATCCAGTTTGAACCTGGAAGTGTGGGTACCAGCACTGCTCCACCTGCAGCCTGGGACACGGGGATGGGGCTCACTGCACGTGGCAGCACAGCTTTGAGGAGTGGGAGCATCTCATAGGAGCGGCCCCAGAAGTCAGCAGGTGACATGTAACCTGCAGGGACATTGCCCAAAACCACAGCACAGGGGCTTGTGAGGATGCAGGAGGGGATGGATGGATGCTCACACCCAGCAGAGGCAGCCCCACGAGTGTTACCCTGGGCAGGACCAGTCACCATGTCACAGGACTCAGGGATCAGCTTTTATTCTCCTTAACTCTTCTTCCTGAAACAGCCCAGCCTCAGGAGCTGCTGTCATTCCTCAGGCCGCAGATGCACCCTCCCTCTGCACTGCTCTTCCTGCCCACCAAGGGGGTGTCCCCCACCCTGGTTGATGGAGGGGACCCCAATTGCCTTTCCCCCACCCAGAGTGTGACATTCCCTGGGCACACAGAGTATCTTGATTGCAGCACAATGTGCATCGATCTGCAGGATGGAGCTCTGAGACCTGGGATCTCGTCCTTGCCCTTCCACCAACTGCATTAAGCCTTCCCCATGGGGCAGGAGAAAGGGAAATAAGCATGTGAATGGTAATGAATGTTGTGATGAGACTGAGACCAAAGGGTGGGGAGGAACCGTTGCATTGGTGTACTCTGAATCACTTTGGTCTTGCTGGTTTAATGGAGTTGATTATTACTTGCTTTAAGGTCTTCCCCTGCAGTTTCTGCTCTAATCAGGTCAAAAGCTGATTTGCAAATAATCACCAGGAAAGGGAGGGAAATGGAGGGATTTAAACCCAAGCTGTGCATTTTATACTATTAATTGAAAGCCTGTGAGAGATAATGTATCCCTTCTCCTGGCTGAGACCTGTAAGCTGCTATTAGCAGCAAACTCCCCACCCAGCCTGGGAATCACCTCCTGGTTGGGATTATGGCTGTGAATGCATGGGAAAACCCCCAGCAGGCAGTAACTTAGTGAAAGGGCAGGAATCAGGGAGCACCAAGGAGATACAGGCTGTCCGAGCATCCAGGAACTCCACGTCGAGCAGCACAAAACCAAAAGGAACTGTTTGAAAGCAGGGATGAGTAAGTAAAGTCATGCTGGTAACTGAAATATTTCTCTGCCAGAGAGAAATGTGCAAGGTGGACTTTATTGTGAGCTCTGCGTGTGTGCGGCACACTGCTGCAGGCAGCTCCCAACACACTTTCCACATCCCTGGAAGAGGGACGAGGTCGATAATCAGAGAAATCCACTCTGGTATTAATTACATGGTATTACCAGGGCTTATTGGCTAAGCCCCATTCCAATCACCCTCTCCGTTATATTTCAGGCAGCACCTAAGGACACTGCATGTAGTGAATGAAAGAGATCTCAAATTTGACTTCGGCACGGGCAGCGCGGTGCAGGCGCAGCAGCAGCATCAGTGGGCACAAGAGGCGAGAAGCGAGGATTAACACAACAGACCTGCTGTCTTCCACCGAGGTGGTGGCAGAACATTCATGAGTCAACGAAATCCCCCCAGCCCCAGCCCGAATCCAGTGGGGTTCTCCATTAATAAGGGGGGTGAGTTATAGTTTTCCAGCAGGAGGGAGGGATTCATGCAGCCTCCAGGGAGAAGTCACTGCGGAAGCTCAGCGCAGCGAAGCGAGATCCCCGGTGGCTCGGCAGAGGGATGCTGCTAGCCCTGGGATGGTGAATGCTGCAGCTGCATCCAGTGAGGAGCAGGCTCATTGAGGCCTTTACCAGCTGAACCGCTGCAGTTCCCAGCCAGGAAGATGCTGTCAGATCCGAGCCCTCCATCCTGAGGCCAGCTCAGGGCTGGTGGGACAGCGATGGGGACAGCAATGCCAGGACCCCACGCAAGCCTTCTGCCTGGAGGTGGATGCTTCATCCTGAGACCACCTTGTCGTGTCTTCACACGCCTCTAGAGGAGACAGTGACAGGCTCTGCTGCAGCGTGACATTGAGGGTGCCCAAGGGCTCTTGCTGGAAGCACGGGGAGGCTTCAAGCATCACTAGCTGGATCGGTTGTCAAAGCAGTCCCAAAAATCCAGCTTGGTGGGAGGCAAACAGTGCGATGCCAACATGAGGACCAGTCCCCTCCTGTTGTCTGCCCCAAGAAGGGTGCACAGTCTGGGGCCACAATCACTGTCCAGGGACAGTGAAAGCAGGGTGACTCCAAGCCTGCTTGATTCCTCCATGGAAGGGGCACATGAGAGCTGCACCCAAGTCCCAGCATGAGGCACAGACCCACCAGTGTCCTCCTGGCAGTGGGGCTTGGATGGGGAAGGGGCCCTGACCCATGGAGGCTGCCCTGAACCTGCTGCCTTCGGGAGGAAGGTGACCCCAGGCTGGGCTGAGGGTGCTCACAGCAGATTCCCCTACAAACAGACCTGGCAAGATCCTCCAGAGACCCCAGACCCTGCTGGGTCCCCCAACCTCACTGTCTCCCATGATCTGCCAGCTCACTGCACACCCCTGGACCCCTGACCCTGCAGGATCCTTCAAGGACCCCTGACCCTGCAGGATACTTCAAGCACACCAAACCCCTAGGAACAGCACCCCCAGATTCCTCAGGGCACCCCAAGGTCCCCAGAGCCTGCTGGGTCCCCTGGAGTGCCCCAATCACATGGGATCCCTTAAGAAACCCCAGACCCTGCAGGGTCTCCCCCCATCAGACACCTCAGAACATTGTTGAGGTCCCCAGACCCTGCTGGGACCCCCAAACCCATTGGGTCCCAGCCCATCAGACTTCCCAGACCCTGCTGGGTCCCCCCACCCCACGGGGTCCCCCCCAGGACCCTCAAAACACAGAGGTCCCCAACTCATCAGATTCCCCAAGACCCTCTAAAGGACCCCAGACCCTGCTGGGTCCCCCATACCCCTCCATCCTACAGGATCCCCCGGGGACCCCCAAACCTGTTGGGTCCCAGCCCATCAGATTCCCCAGACCTTGCTGCCTCTCCCCACCCCACGGGGTCCCCCAGATCCCCCTGGGATCCCTGTGTCATCAGACTCCCCAGGACCCTCTAAAGGAGCCCAGACCCCGCTGGGCTCCGCCTGGGACGCCCCAAACCCAGCGGTCCCCACTCCCTACGCCCCTCCGAAGGACCCCAGACCCTCACGGTCTCCTCCTCCCGTCCCCTACGCGGGGCTGCGGGGCGCGGGGGGGGCGAACTGTGATGCCCGGGTGAAGCGGTTGATCACGGGGGGTGAGGGCAGCCGAGAGCGGACCCCGAGAGGGATGGGCTGCGGGGTGTCGGAGCTGTGGGCCCCTGTGCCGGTGGTGCGGGATGCTTTCACGGGTGTACCCCTCCTCGGCACTTCGGCTCCTTATCTGGGACGTAACTTCAGCCAGTAGCTGCCTTTGCACAAACGCGGTTATGGCCAGAGGGGAAAGGTTCATCAGCAGCATCGTCGCCCTCACTATTCGCATGAAGGGAAAGGACTTTCTTCAGAGAAAACTAGGCACTTGGTCAGCGGTGCCCTTCTCCTCTATGAGACATAAACTAACTTCAGGCGCATTTGTCCAGTGGAAATGCCTATTGTGGTAATGGGCATGTGAAATCCTCCCGAGGAAGAAGCTGGTGAGAGGGTGACCTGGGGCAGGGGGGCTGGCGCCTCTGGTTTTGCAGAGGGCTGTGCCGAACGTGGTATCTGCAAGTTGACCTCATCTCCTGCCAACTGGCTAAACAGTTAAGCGGAAATCAGATTGCCAGAAACCTGCTATTTTCTCCCAAAGCTGACCTCTGGATAACAATAACTCCTGTGTACGTGAGTTTTCCGCTGGGAGAGCGTGGAATTCTGTGAAGTTGGACCTCACTTGCTGTGAGCTAAAATACCCAGCCATATCATGCTCCATATCATTCACCTCATATCATGCGGTGTGAATGTGAACACTGTTGGAGCAGCTTCTGTCCTGAAAGCTGGCTGTTTCAGGCCAGAAAAGTGATGGTGAGTTACTGTGTTGCAAGTCAGCTATGCCATTACAAGTTTGCTCATGTTCACAAGACTCCAGATGCCTGACCTCAAAGTGATGACATCCAGTTAACTAGTCTTTGGGCAGATCGTAGTTACAGCTAATTACAGAAGGAGGGCTGTGCTCCTTGGACGCAGGTACCTGGCATGGATGTGTCCACATGTTGCGCAAAATCCACCTCAAGCATTTGTGATAGCCACAGTGACCCTCCTGCCCTGGAGTTGCACAAGCTGGAAAACACACCCCAAGCTGTAGTGGTGTGAGCCATTTCAAAGCACTGTGAAGAGCAGGGACCCCACATCCTCTCCAGATCAAACGAACAAATGCAGTATTGGGAATCTGGTAAAGCAGATAGAAACAGGATCCCCATGTTTCTGTAGCTCTTCGAGTTTTTGCTGTGTTGTGTTTTCAGCAAACTGCTGCATCACAGCAGTCTTCAGACGGTTGCAGAGTTTGGAAACACGTAACTTCAGATCACACAGTACTCTTAAGATCATTTAACACAGTCTTGGGAGGAGAAACTGTGGGTAGTGTTAACTCCTGCCAGGCCTCTCTGTTACCCATCCCCTAGAAGGAGGGAAGCCAGCAAAGACTCCTTGCTGTTCCTTCTGAGCTTGGTGTATCGCGTCTGTATAATATGGCACGAATCCCTGAAATGAAAAAAAGGCCCTCAGAATTGTTACGGATCTCTTACAAACTTAGTTTCTTCCTAAGTTGTGTTGTTTTATGCATCTATTATATTGTTGATAGCTACCAAATGTACTGGAGTAACGTGTGTGCAGCAGAAAACAGGTGAAGTTCTATGTTTATGTTACAAACGGAAACTGCACTGATTCCTCCTCGGGCATTTTCTATTTCTCATTCTTCATCAAAGAAAGGTCGGAGCTAATTTGTAAATCTTGAATGTGAATTACACTGTTACTGTTTTTCTCAGGACAATATGCCATGTCCTTACTCCTCATATCTATACATGTATAGATACAATGCGCACAATGTTACCATTGCATAAGGCTCTCTACCCATACAGCTCAGCTTGCATGCTAGGTTCAAAACTGCAGTGTGCTTCCAAAAAGACACTGATGGTTTGAAAAGAGTTGGGAGCAAACACAAAAGTAGGAGGTGATTTTCATTCCTGTCAGGGGGAAAAACCATCAGAGATCCAGGACTGGTTAGGCTTAGAGGAGAGGAAAGCTGAAAGGGAGCGAGGTCTTTGAATAGGCAACAGGTTGCTGAGGGAAAGGGAATGCCTGTGGTTTGTGCCTCATGAAGTGGGACAGCGAGTGAAGGGCTCGAAACTGGAAAGAGGAGCTGGGTGGGAAAAGGTGCTGTGCACTGGGGTGGCACCATGTAGCGAAATTCCTGCTTTTTTTTGGAGTTGCATGCCCCACAGTTTGCAGGTTCGCTGTGTTTTTAGCATGGCCAGTTAGTTATCTAGGCCATCTGGCTTAGGAGCTGAGGCTGGCTGAGCTAGATAAACTGTCACGGTTTGAAAAAGCCTCTGTATATGCTGCAGGCTTATGACCAGTGTCCTTTTGAATTACTCTCATCCCAGCCCATACAGTGTTTTGTTGGGAATGCTGTCGGGATATCATCGTCCCTCATTGGCTGCTGGCTGAGTTCCTGCTGTGCTTTTGCCTCTGGGTGGCTTGCAGTCTGCCCAGGAAAAGTTGGAGCAAATAGCAAAGGGAAAAGCCCTAAGCTGGCAAAGGTGCAAACTCAGGGTATGACCACCCCAAGCCACGCTTGGGGCCCAGTAGGTTTGGCTGTGCCGGGGGGAGGTGGGGGGGTGAGGATGATGAAGGGGGTGCTGAGATCTGTTCTATGCTGCCTGTGGGCTGGGAGCCAGTGTAATTCTCTGTCAGGGTTCCTGAGCTGTGAGAAAGGGCTCGGGAGAGTTTCACTTGGCTCCTTTCCCTTGCTGTTCTTTACCCTTTTTACCCTTTTTCTTCCTTTTTTTTGTGGCCTTATGTTAGGAACCTGTGTCTGTGGTACAGCACTGAAACAATTTACAATTCATAATTAAGTGATTAAAAACCATTCAGGGCTGACATACCATACAGTGTTCAGCTGTATCGCATATTTTTCATGCCACAGACTGATACTGCTCTTTAGTTTCTGTTTATTCCTAAAACTATAACATAAACATTCCTAAAACTAAAACATAAACATGGCTATGTTTTGCTATGGTATCTTTGCATTTAGAATTTCCTGTGTTTGGAGCGAGTACAGCCTCAACATGTGTGTATGATAGGCATGCAAAGGAACAGCTGTGTTAGTTTAAATGCTTTCTTTTGGGAGAAAAAAAAGAAATATTCTGGTTGATATTTTTACATAGAAACACAACATGTTTTCTTATGGCACTGCAGACCAGCATGGTCAAACACAGCAATCCTGGTGGTGCCTTTCATGTAGAATTGTAGATGACTTGGAATGAAGGAGGTGGAGAAATAAGAAACTCATGGGTAGTCACCTGTCTGCAGCTGCTTGTCCAGTAAAGGATGAGCCAGTGGTCAGATTTTGTGGGCATTCAGCAGTGCTGAAGGTTGATGTTCTGGGTGGGTATCAGGACAGAAGAGAATGGGATAGGATTAATTGCTGAGCGTCATGCTGCCAAGTCCTACCTGTTGTTGCTGCCTTGCAGCAATGCTATCATTGCATTTGAATGTGGACTAAGAAATGAAGAAAGTGGTGGCCTGATGGCCTGGACACCAAAAATAGCCAGTGGGTTGGGGTAGAAGGTTGCCCTCTCCTCATCTGAAATGCTGGTTCTAACTGTGGGGTGCTGCTATATTTAGGTGGCTGAAACCTGAAGAAAGAGTGGCTATGTTATTTTATCGTTTGAACCTCAGTGGGTCTTGAAAGACTGCTCTGAAGCTCATGAACAAAGCCAAGTTCCTAAAGTTATGCAGTGTAGGAGAACCACTTAATCCCTGGACATGTGTAACCCTCACAGTGATTTGGAGCAATTGCTGTTGTCAGTTCTGGGTTTTGCTTATTCAGTCTTTTACTGCTGATTTGTTGCTGTGATGTGGCAGACATCAAAACTAGGTTAAAGCTACGCTAAGAATGTTACCTGTTCTAAAACTGGTTGTGTTCTGTTAACCCTGCTCTTTCCTCTTGCAGGAACAGGCTCAATGCTTCACGGGAAATAGCCCCAGTAACCCTCCCGAACTGCCGGCTCATTAAAGGGATTGGTACGTGCTGAAAATAACCAAACACATTGCTTTTGTCCAGCCTTATTTTGCAACTGCTTCTGAAAGCCAGCTTCCAAGCCTGATCCTCAAAAGAAAGTGCTAATTTGGCTTTCATTTGTTACTTGGACTTTGAGGTAGGGAGAAACTGCAGGAAGAAAATTATACTGAAAACCTGTCTAGTTTGGTGTACCACTTCTTGCCTTTGGTATTAGCATTTCTGCTCCACGTGTTTGCAAATGAGTACCTTGCACACACTTGTCATTTGCTAAGGTACTCAGGAAATTATTTGGCTTTAGGTGAGGGTATGCTAGCTCTTCTGGCGGGCACCTACAGGTGGCTGTCAGCTGGTGACAGATTGAAGCCAGGACATGCTGCAAGAGTGGAAGCTTTAGGAAGTGGACTCAGGCATGTGCCTAAGGAGACGCTGCTAAATGCCGACCAGGATCCCCTGCCTTAGCGCCTCATTTTGCAGAGATTTAGGAGCAGGCTGGTGCCACTCCGTGCAAACAGCAGGGAGGAGCTCGGTGCAGTTGCTCAATGCAGTTGTGTGCTTTCCAAGAGCAAGGGGTCATATTTGTCTTCTTAGTCTGGGTTGAGAAGAGGTTTAACACAGTGGCTGAAATGTTGACTTTGTACTATGGGTCATGTGTTCAGCGCACAGCAATGATTCTAGTTTGTATTTTCTTTTCCTTTAGGATAACCAGAGTATGAAATGTACAGTTTGACAATTGATAACTTATTTGTGTCTCCCTTTCCTCCAAATTATGAATTTTGAGCTTAACATAGTTTTAATACTGTCAGTTTTCCTTTATATTTTCTCAAATGTCTTGAATTCTGTCGAAATTTGCCTGGATTTTTCATGTGTCATTGGATGAGATTTGCCTCTGAGCTTGCTGAGTCACTGTGCTGATTTCATAAATCTTGCTTCTTCCTTACGTCAGGAATCTTTGTAAATCTTTGTAAAGTCAAATTACTGCCATGAATGAGCATGAGCAGAGTTCCTTTGCCTGAGGTTGTGTGCAGAAGAAATTGCATTTGAAAAAACTTTCCAGGTCTTCTAGATTGAGCTGTAATTTACTCATACAAGAGACTGAACAATGATGGTGATTAATATAAAAATAATTTCTGTGTAATTCTCTTAAGCATATCACTGTTGCAGTCTTTGTAAGGCTTTTTGCAACATGGTCGCCCTGATGAGGAAGGAAGGAAAGATGGAAATCTCTAATACAGTTGTGTTTAATTTCCAGACTGTATCTCATTTTTGATGGCTGACCTTTACATGGAGATGAGGTGAATTCTGAGAACCCAGCTGTGCTCAGAGGTGGCAGTGGATCAATTTACAGAGCTTCATTTCTGCTTCTCGCTGGGCTCTTGTAGCAGTGCCTCTCCATACAGAGCTCTGTGCCTTGCCTTGCCTTTGCTCTGTTGTTTGCTGCTCCTCAGGAAAGTTAAAATGACAAAAAATAATTCAGTGGAAAGACAAATAACAAAGGGTTTGTGGAAACTTAAAAGTTGTATGTTCATGCAAATGTCTGCCAAAATTAATTTACTAGGGGTGAAGGGGGTATATTACCCAGAGGTACCAAGAAGCCCTAAAGTCTGGGTGCTGCCTACATAGCACTATTCAGATGAGGGGTTTTGCTGTACTCAGCTATGTAAGGTTGCTCCTGTGGGTGACTTTTCTTAAATATATCTTTCTACATGGATATCTTGGCCTCCTGGGTCTTTTTCTTGAATAAAGATATCTGCCTCTGTGTTTAAAACAGTCCTTCTGAACTGTTAAATAGGATATAAGTAATGAGCTGGATCAGGCCTGAACAAAATAGTCTTGTAGTATCCATTTTGTACATAAAAATCCAAGAATCTGGTACAGCCTAGTACAATTATGTTAAAAGCAATGCATCCATAGCAAAGGAGGCAAACTCAGAGTAAGTGGAAAAATTCTCTAGAGTACCCTTTTCTGTCTGCGCAATTCCATCCTTTCTGTATCTCTCTAGTTATTAGAACTTTGATCTGTTCTGCTTTTTTGAATAGAGTGCAGTGTAAGCACAGATGCAAACGCTGAACAAGCCGATAAAAAAGTGCAGCTTATCCTAACCTCGTTTCACAAATAAGTAGGAAAGTCTGTATGTGTAGAATGAACAGTATTGTCTGAGTTTTACTAGTGTCTAATCACGTTACTACTGGTTTATAATACACTAACCATACTAACTCTGAAAGTTGAAGATGCTACTATAAAAACTGCTAGAAATACTTGCATCTTAGAGCGATTCATGGCATATAGGTGAAATAGTCTTTCGCTTTTGGACATGAAATACAGGTCGGTTTATTGTTAGATACACCTGTGGAATCCATCATACTAAAATAGAATAAAGAAGAGGAAAAAAAACCCACACATTTCTGTGATAGGCAGTAATTTTTCTTGGTATCGTTTTTTTTCAAACATCTCAGATAATCCCATAGATTGTATCTCAGTGGTACAATTTTGCAGTACGGTGTAGATAACGGATACCTCATAAATCAGTTCTTAGTTCTCCTGTCCCATATACTGCCTGCAACAGCAGCCCAGAGCCCTCCCAAAATGGGGCCCACAGAGATGATTGCTCTGGAGCTTCCCTGTGTCAGGCTGTGTGTCTCCCCTCCTTGCTGCCTTGGCAGTGCAAGCTCAGTAGGATTGAGCTGAATCAGCATTTCACTGCTCTTCCAACAGTGCTCACTCTCTTCCCCACATACCAGGATGTGGCTGAGAAGTGGCCAAAACGTACTTTGCTGGGCGGTTTCTTTCAGAGTAGTTGGGTGCAGGGCTCTGGTTTTGCCCCTTCCACCAGAAACTTGTGGGTTTTAAGTATCTGCTCCCAATTAGCCTGCTCATCTTTCCCCTTGACAGCCTCACTAATTCAGTGGTGATAAATGGTTATCATAGAATCATAGAATAGTTAGGGTTGGAAAGGACCCTAAGATCATCTATTTCCAATCCCCCTGCCATGGGCAGGGACACCTCTCACTAAACCATGCCACCCAAGGCTATGTCCAACCCGGCAGAGCTCGGGGTGTAGAGAGCTCCTGCACTGCTCTGCTGAGAGGAGGGTGTGTGATGGGCAGGGCTGCACTCTGTGCTTCATGGTGGAGGTCCTC
Organism: Forpus xanthops; assembly: GCA_032466535.1. Lineage (NCBI taxonomy): Eukaryota > Metazoa > Chordata > Aves > Psittaciformes > Psittacidae > Forpus > Forpus xanthops. The sequence continues at coordinate 90,436 of JASSUY010029956.1, forward strand.
CTGCAGCAGGGGATGGGCTGCAGGACGCTGTCAGTAGGCTGAAAGGTGTCAGAGAAGCTGAGGGGAGACAGCACTGCTTGCTCCAGGACCTGACTGTGCAGGGACCTCAAACACCTCCTGTCACACGTGCAAGTAAGGAGGCTGCTAACCCAGGAAGCTGGGAAACAGTGACAGGAAAAAACAAAAACAACAGAAAAAGGAGGAAGAGGACAATTAAAAGCAAGGGGCTTCCTCCTAAATCTGTTGTTCCTACCCAGAACCGCTTTGCTGTCCTGCAGGTTTATATCACTCAGTCACCAGAGTGCTCTGCTAGTAAATGCTGTCTATCCAGCTTATGTCACCATTGCAATTGAGCATCTCAGCATTTATCTATATTGTTATCTTCACAGCAGTCCTGACAAGTGGGGAATTCCTGCTGATCCTGTATTATAAATGAGCCCAGATTTGGAGAGACCAAGAGCTGGGGCAAAGAAAAGGCGCTTTTTGCTTAAGCCATGATGTGAGCTAAGCTGAAAAAAACTCCATCCCAAATTCAAAATTTTAGTTGGAAAATGCAGGTTCTGAGCATCTCTGGGCACATCAGTGCAGGGGTCTGCCTCTTGCCGAGCCCAGTCTCAATTCAGGACCCAAACCCAGGTCAGCTCCCACACAAAATGCATCTTCAGACCTTTTGCTCTTCTGAAGGCAGAGATGCTCTGCTTTTTAGTGTAGTGGGGTGGGGTAGGGGTTTGCTATGGCTGAGGAGGAATTAGCCCTGTCTCTGTCCCATCTATACAGCAAAAGTCATGACACCACATGTCCCCACAGCTGAGCTGAGGACTCGCCTGGGGGCATGAATTTGTGGATCTGGTTCCTCTGCACAAGAGCTGTTTGACGGCCCCAGGATAAATTACAGCCTGACAGAATTAACGTGGGATAAGTAAGAGTTGCATAAAAGCAAATAGTAAACCAGCTCGAATTTGAAGGCACTTCCTTGGGAGGAGGTGCTGAGGTGCTCTGTGGCCGAGCAGGAGAGGGTATGAAGAAATGGGACAAGATGGGTGGAAAACCTTTATGCTGGTGGCTCTGTTAAAGAAAACAGGCAGAATAATTTCCTCCTTTAAGCAAATGCTCTGGGTGGGTTTAATCCAGCCATTGTCTGGAAGGTGGTTTGTGGGTAATGCTGTTTGTGTTGGTGATTTGGAGAAGAGAGGGTAGGCTTCTCAGAGGAGTGGTGAAAATGTGGGATAGCAAATGTACTTCAGCACCAGACTAAAAGCTCTGTGTAGAATGGTTGGTCAAGGCCTAAAGTTGTTCTAGTGTTCTTACTAAAGAATTTTATATTTTATATTCTATATTTTATAGTTTATAATTCATAATTCATATTTTATTTTGTATATTTTATACTTTGCTTTATTTTGTAAATTTTATTTAATTTTCAAAATTTACTTTTGTTTATCTTATTTTTTTTAGCAGGGAAAACTATTACAGAAACTACAGGAACTGACAATATTGGAAATAATTACCTGCAATTAAAAGTGTGGCCTAACTGTTAAAGCCCTTAGCTGTTAAACATATAGTAGGTTCTAAGTCACTTGAGAGCTTTAACTAAATATTTGGCAATCCATCTTAGTGAAATTTCTCAGCTCAGCCAGGAGAATTAGTGTGTGCAATTCCCAGAGCTGCCTTATGCAAGCATGGAGGCTGAGTGATGCGTATGGTCCTGCCCTAGAAATCTCATCGTCTGCATTAATTGCTTGCTGCAAAACGCTATTGTCAAAAGGGGTTGATTCATCCCACACTGCCACAGGGCACATGGAGCTGGCTGAGAGACTGGGCTCTGTGGGGGCACCCCTAAATCCCAGAAAGAGGTGAACACCAGTACTGTTTCCTAATCTGTGTGCTGCTGCCTTCTGCTGCCACTTCTTACGCAATGTGATCTTTTCTGCTGAACTTCATCACTTCAGTGATTTCAGAAAGGGACATTCATGAGCTTGAATTGTACTAAAAAGGTGTTTTTTCAGTCGGAAATACTTAATGCTGTCAGACAAATCCTGTTTATCCCTGTCTTACAGAAAGTGGTTCAGAAGACATTGACATACTTCTCAATGGACTGGCTTTCATCAGCTCCGTAAGTGCCCATAACCCCTCCTTGTGCAGGGTCTTGCCTGCTTCCTTTTCTACAGAAGCCATAGGTAAAGATTGCAGATGGACTCTTCCTTCTGTAAGCCTGTCTGGCTCCATAGGAACAGCCCAGAACTGTGTGACCTTAGGTGGAGTTTCTTGACTCACCTTAGCTTGGCTTCTGCTTGAGCAAGTCCACTTCTTGACACAAGTGGTGGTGGTGGCTCTGACACATGTAGCCTATTGTGCTGGCTTAATTGTCCATGTAACCTTGAATTCCTTCCACTTTACTTCCTGGAAATCTCCCTTGTTAAGGTGTGTTAACTCACTACCTTTAAAAAAAATTGGATTTTGTGTATTGGTTTGGTTGTTCCCGATGTTTTCAGCCTCTGGGAAGTAGGTTTTCAAGCTTTTCCTTGCAATCAGATGGCTAACCCTTGCTTTCTAAAACAAAAGCTGATATTTTGAGCTACGTGTTCCAGGGATAACCGAGGGAATGATAATGTTGCAAAATTCATGCCTGAAGTTGTGAGCTGTCATGCTGATGCTTTTCCCCATGGCTTTACCATGCTGGATGCAATTGGTGGTGCCATACTTCCAGTTTGTCCCTGCTGTCTGTTTGCAGAGTGATTTGGCACACAGAAGCACCCACTCGAGTGCTTGGTGGTGTCTTGGGTATGGCACACTGTGCCCTCCACATAGCTTGTTCCCTCTGTGCTGCAGTTCAGGGCTTGCCAAAGGGAGCACAGCCAGCCCCTCTACCTTCATCATGGCATGGTGTGCTGAAGCAGAGGGACATCGTGATATGTGCTGGCAAGCCCAAACAAGGCTCCAGTGTTTTCTGCCCTGTGATGCTTCCCATTACCTTTGATCCAGGAATTACATTGATTTTACAGGGCTTGAAATACCCAGGAATTAAGAGCTTTGCACCAGACAAGCCAGGTGAAATATTTTTGATGGATTTGAATGAAGACAATCCCAGAGCAGTGGAAATGAGAATCAGCAGAGGGTTTGATCTGGCATCCTTTAACCCTCATGGAATCAGCACCTATGTAGACAAAGGTAAAGAGATCTTCAACTTGAGGTGATGGCAAATCTCAGCCTAAAGAGCACAAGCAGAAATCCCTTTACAGCCTTCCATTGCATCTCAATGTCCTGTGCTTGCTGGGACAGGAGAAGGTTTTGGGGCTTTTTATCTTTGTTGGGCTCTTTTCTAGATGTTGGCTGCTAAAGCAAACACCTTTGAACATAATCTGATGCTATCTGAAACAGAAGGATGTCTTGTATACTAAAAGGAAAGAAAATGTGTGTTAAGTTTGAGGACTTGAAAGCAACACAAACTTTATTTTACCAGTTCACATATGTCTTACCCTGGGGTCAAGGGTCTTGAGGAGATGCATGCTTCACTGCTGAGTAGTGACCAGAATGAAGACTTCTATGGCTAAACAGTAAATTATCAATTCTCTGTGCATTAACAAAATCCCTGATAGTCTGTGGCTAAGACATGTTCTCCTCCCCAATACATGTTTTCCTATGGCAGGATCTGACTACCATAAGATATCCTTCATGGTCTCCTTCCTCTCTTCCCCCCCCCCCCCCCCACCTTCCCTGGGTATTTTAGCAGAGCAACTAGAAGTCTGCAAACATTATGAGAAAGAGAACCACTGCTGCAGCTTGACCTGTGTCCCTGTACAGTCACCGTTTCAGGGAACGTGTTGGAGAAATCAGTAGTGGCTAATTTAGAGTCCCACCAGAAGGGCTGGGCAGCAGAACATACCCTGCCTTACACAGGGTATGGGAGCAGGATGCTCCTTCAGCTTTCTCAAGAGATGAGGTAAATAAACCAAAGAGACCAAAGTGTCTGGGCTACATGCCCTCCTTCCCAGCTGGCTGATGCTATTTCATGCAGCCACTCACTGCAGTGCATCAGATTACAAACCCTAGTGGTTGGGCATGAGGAGGAAGCTATGATTTCTTTCCTTCTTGGTAGAAATAGAGAACATAGTTTACACAGCAGTTTCTCCTAGAGCGAGCCTAGAGGAAGAGTATCTGGACATCTGGGTCCAGTTACAGAGGCATCCTGCATTACTTTGGTAGTTGTCCTTCCTTTGAACAGCCAGGAGACAAGCGCACCAAACTTGTGCTGTGTACAAGAGTCTGCTTCAGGGATGTGTGTGCTGAGCCACACAAACTGTTGCAGAGAATTCAGCTGTTTCCATTTCTTTCTTTTAGATGATACCGTATACCTCTTTGTTGTGAACCATCCCCATCAGAAGAGCACAGTAGAACTGTTTAAATATGTGGAAGATGACAATTCTCTTGTGCACCTAAAAACCATTCAACACGACCTTCTGTCAAGGTACTGGAGCCAAATACTGTCTTTGCCCAGAAGAACAAGTCTGCTTTGGTAAAACCTAAAGCAGGATGATTTTGGTCTTAGGGTATTATCGATATGAGGTATTTTCCCTTTAACCAACTTTCCTGTTTCTCTTATTGATTACTTCTTTTCTGTTTAATTGAAAAATGTGTTTCTCCAATCTCTTCTGCAAATGAGATTTTTACTAGTTGTATCACTAAATCAGCCTTAAGTGCCACTATAATTGATACAGTGAGTTAGCTTGGCATCCATTTCTCCTTCTGTCATGTAATCCACTCTCAGATCATTGCAGATAAGAGTCTTCAAATATTCTATTATTCTGAATTTGCCACACTGTAAAAACAAACATACTTTTATCTTTTTGTTTTGTGACACACAGAATTTTCTTGGTCCGTACTACTGTGAAATGATTTTAAAATAAATAGAGCCTGATAGCTGAAGTTGTCACAACTCCTACCTGTTCTCAGGTTCTCAGTTAAATGTAAGCAAAAGAGAGAAGAATTTCCATGGATTTATGGGCAGGTAGCCGAATTTCTAGCTGATGCCCTATAGTCTTGTTCAGGTCTTAGCCCTGCAGAGTCCTGGGTCATATAAAAGAAAACAGAAGTAAAAAGGATGTAAATATATATGTCTCTATAAAGCATCTGTGATTATAGCCACTTTACATCTATGGGATGACCATGTCTTCCATGCTTGGGTTCTGAGCAGTCCTAAAATGCTCCTTCCTACCTCTCACTTCATTCTTTTATTGATTTTTCTCCCTCCCTTTTTATTTCTTTTAGCGTGAATGATGTGGTAGCTGTGGGACCAGACAGCTTCTATGCTACCAATGACCACTACTTCTCTGACTTCATCTTGATGTTCTTGGAGATGTTCTTGGGTTTAACTTGGTCAAATGTTGTTTACTACAGTCCTAAAGAAGTGAAAGAAGTAGCAGCTGGGTTTTATTCAGCCAATGGAATTAACATTTCACCCGACAGAAAGTAAGTTTCTTCTTACCTTAGGTTTTGTTTGATCACACAAAAGAATCCTTAAATCACAGTTTGTACATGTGGTACCTCTGTGGTCAACAGTATGAAATGGCTCATATAAGGCAAGCCGCTACCTGTACAATGTAAGTGATATGGAGGGTTTGTAGAACAGAAGTCATGTGTTTTAGGCTTCGACTAGAGGCAATGTTTGCTGCTTTGCAAGGTGGTTTATAAGCAGTAAGGTCAAAGACTGCTGCATTTGAACTAGCCAATACAGCAGTTTGTGCATATCGCTTGTAAGGATTAACAGAGCAGGGTTTGCGCCCAGTGGGGAACTCTCCGAAGTACCCAGTGCTGTGGGGTAGATAGGTGATTGGAATTAAAACCCCAGCATAGATGTGGATCTCACAAACCAAGGCCTGCTTCAGAGTTGTGATGGAAGAACTGGCACAGTGTGAAGCTACAATAGTGTCTCAGTAGGCTGGCTTCAGTTCAGTGCCCTGTAGCCTGCTTGCAATATCTGTTGCTGCATGTGAGCTGAGAGCTGGCATTCGTCACAGGAAGAGCTGGGCTTGCGCAGAAGGATCTGGCTGGTTTTGGTGTCTCCTTACTCATGCACATTGCTAAGAGGTGCTTTCTTTTGAAGGTTCATCTACATTGCAGATGTATTTGATCATAATGTCCACGTTATGGAAAAACATGCAAATTGGAATTTAACCCATGTGAAGGTAAGGTGCTGCTGTTCCATTAATAAAAAGGTTTATGTAAATTTTAGACAGATTAGTCCCCATGAGTGCTTTCAGCCTGATCATGCGTGCAGTTCTGGTCTGGGTGGCTCCTGCTGTGGGTTTGCAGAGGTACTGTGTGCCCTGTTAAAGAGCTTCAGGTCTTCCTGAATTCACACCAGCAACCAGAGGGAATCTTCAGATGTGCTTATAGGGCTGCAGAGAGAGTCTGCCTAAGTCAGTGTGGGTCAGACCACAAAGCTCTCACTGAAGTTGTTAACACAAGTGTAGGTGTGAATGAGGCAATGGGGAGCAGCAAACAGGTTTCTCATGGCACAGAAAGGGGGATGAGGCATCTAGGGGGAAAAGTAGCACTTTGGGGGGGGGGAAGAAAATATTTCTTAAAAACTCAGTCTAAGCTGCATCAGATGAGAGTCTCGGGCAAGTCATGTTATAGTTTGCTTCCAGGACCTCTCACAGCTTTTACTTCCTTCTTGTTTTGCCTCTGTGTTGGATAGAAGCTGCAGCTGGACACTCTGGTCGATAATTTGTCTGTTGAGCCATCCACTGGAGACATCTGGACAGGATGTCATCCCAATGGGATGAAGCTCTTCTACTACGATCCTGAAAATCTGCCTGCTTCTGAGGTGCCTTTTGTGAAACGTCGCTGGTCTGTTGGCTATATCTGTGCCAGGAAGTTGCTCTGTTCGAATCACCCTGGTGTAACTTAACTCTGCATTACACAGAGAAGTGCCTGCCCAGCCTTTTTGAAAGCACACACTGAGCTGTCTTCTGGCTTATAGCTTCTGCTCTCAAGTGGAAAGCCGGAACAAAGTTTACCCACTAACAAACACCTATTCAGATCCTTAGGAGACAACTGAAGAATTTCCACCCAGTTAGCTGAGTCATTCTGGACTCCTCGGGCTGCTTTCTGTGCGGTCAGATTTAGATGAACAGTAATTACCAAGCCAGCACCTCTTTCCAAACAAAAAGTAGTTGACTGAGTGCAAAACATGGCCCGAAATGTTCACACTGGAATGATTTATCTGTGCAAGTGTGACTCATCAGTAGGTGACACTGTAATTCTTCTTGCCTTCTGAAATCATTTAGGTATTGGTATCAGAGCACTAGTACAGATAGCTGGTTGGTACCTGTTTGATTTCAGCCTTGTCTGAGGCTTCCCATATCACATTTCAAAACTGTCATGTTCCATAGCAGTAGATTTATGGTACCAGGCAGGTGCTTACTCTCTGGAAAAAGAGTGAAAATAAGAAGGTATTAAGTACCTCTTAGGCTGAAAACCAGCACATTCCTAGTGTCCTGCTTACATATTGAGGTGGAGTCTCTGTTGCACAACCACTTAAAATAATAATCAGTGTTCAGGGACCATGCTTCACTGGAGCAGAATTGTGTCCCTGTAACAGGGATCACTTGGCTGCAGTTAGTAGCAGCTGATCAACATAACCCATGTCTTTGAGTTAACATACCGATGTTCCCTCCATTCACGGAGAATTATTACCCGCAGCTATCTCAGCAGCTGTATCCCCCTCCTCTGGCAGGTCCTGCGCATCCAGAACATCCTCTCAGAAGAGCCTGTGGTGACACGTGTCTATGCTGACAATGGCTCTGTGCTACAGGGAAGCTCCGTGGCATCTGTCTACGAGGGAAAACTGCTCATTGGCACAGTCTTCCACAGAGCTCTCTACTGTGAGCTATAGCTTGCAGCGGTAAGATCTGCTGAAGTGGGAAGGATTCAGTTCCTTGGGAGCTCACTTAGTCTCTGGTAGACTTGCTAACAACAAGACTGTTCCAATAAAGGTTAACTAGAGTCACGGAAACGTATCTTAGTCTTCCTCTCCAAAATGAGAGTTTTATGCAGTAGTCAAGGACATTGAAGGTGAGAAATTATTTGTGCAATGGAAAGGACCCCATGCCAGTAACAAAGGGTAACCTTGAAATTCAAGTTCAGATTACACATAGCTAAACTGTCAGACACTGAATTACCTGTTGCTACTGGAGTTGGGGATATTGTTTGTTTGTTATTTCTCCCCCCCCCAGAGAAAACTGATTTTGTAAATGAGAATTGCTGGCTACCATTTTGGTGTGCCTTCTTGTCACCGACCTGGGACTGTGCTGAGGGTTCTTCTTCCAAATCCTCCAGTTAGCTTTCCCTAATGCTTCTGAAATAATGTGAAGGAGAATAAATGCTTCTTCAGTCTCTTTTCTTCCCTCTTCCCCCTTTAAGGTATTTTCTACCATCACTTCTGTTCCATAAATTTGCCTTAATCCGACTGCGAAAGAACAGGGTGCCACTTCAAAGTGGTTTCTTACTGTCTCTCCCACAGGGAGTGTAGAAGAGCCCTTTTTTTGTTAAAGAGTGGGGAGCAACACCCGAACACTTTCAGTGAGAAGTGCATTCGCAGTTACTGTCGTCTGTCACAGCGCAGGGAGCATTTCTGGATGCTTTGCCACAGCGACAACTCCCGAGTGTTGGTTACACGTGTTCTGTTTAACCGCCCACCCGCATGGAGCCGATACCTACTGTGCTTCTGTGCATCAAGTACCCACTGCACGTTTATCCAGCAGCAGTTACTGATAGCATTGTGCACTGCTAAAAGACCTCTCCAGGGTTTCATCAGCTGGTGATTTTAGAATGGTGTTAGTTAGCAATCACTTGTAATAAACTGGATTGTGTGGTTTTTGAAGCTGGAAATCGGTTTTGTGCTGTCCAGTGTGCACAGCAGGATTCCAATCTGGCCAAAACCCTTGTTTGAGCCACCACTTGGTTTCCTTGTGTTAGTAAGACACCCACAGAGTGGCTCCTGCTGCTCTTGTTTATCCTCTGAAGTTCCCATTCTGTCCCCTCTGAGACATCATAGAATCATAGAATGGTTACAGTTGGAAAGGACCTTAAGATCATCTAGTTCCAACCCCCTGCCATTGGCAGGGACACCTCACAAATCATGCCACCCAAGGCTCTGTCCTGCCTGGCCTTGAGCAGTGCCAGAGATGGAGCATTCACAACTTCCCTGGGCAACCCATTCCAGTGCCTCACCACACTTACAGTAAAGAACTTCCTCCCTGTGTCTAATCTAAACCTCCCCTATTTGAGTTTAAACCCCTTTTCCTGTCACTACAGTCCCTGATGAAGAATCCCACTCCAGCATCCTTGTAGGCCCTCTTCAGATACTGGGAGGCAGCTATGATGCTGGCATGCAGCTAAAGTCTTAGTGCCATTGGTGGTGGCTTCCCTGCCGGGGTTGCTGCTATGCTGCGTGCACTGGTACCTCTCAGAGGCTTGGCTGCTTCTCTGAATGGTGTCACTGGACCAGACTTTCCTGGGGAGCCACCATTCCCTTTGCATCCTTCCCGTCTGCTGTTCTTTCACCCCTGTGTGGAGTTAAAAGGCAGGCTGCTTGTGCAGTGCGAGCTCAGGAGAAGAAAGAGCCGGTTCCTGGGTGGTGATTGATGTTCTAGCTTTGCAGTTTTCCCCTGCAATCTGCTTCACCATCAGCCACAGCACCTTCTAGTCTGAAGAAGACATGGGAACTACGGTACTTTGAAAACTCAGGAGTGCTTCTGCCTACAAGATAAAACCCCTGCAAATAACCTGTTCTGTAGCAGCTTGAACACAGAGACAGGATCCAGGGTATGTGCAAACCATCATCTGTATTTGGGTCTTCTGGCTGAGAGGAGGCATGACTGCTGGCTAATGTTTGGGTGAGCAGTAGCCCTGAACAGTGTGTGCTGGCAACTTTTGGCTCCTGTGCCGTGCCTTTCGAATACAAGCAAGCCTAATTGCTTTCATCCACTGATATAAAGGAGTTCCTGCTCATTCTGCAAGGCAAATGGACAGCTCTAACCAGAGCAAGGATTCAGTGCCAGAGCTCCTGGCTGGGGCTGCATTCCTGTGTGAGATGGACAGTGCCATCTCCTTCCTCTGCGCACCTTCAGTGAGCTATGGGTCTTGCCACATCACATCCCATTCCCTGAGAGTACCTGCTGCAGCCCAAGGCCCTGCATGCCCCTGGCTCACAGGCACAGACACTGGTGTGAGGCATGTCCCTTGTTCTGAGAGGTTCAAGAGCTGAACCAGTGGCATGTTTGTTTGATCCCTGCATCCTTCCTGATGCCGGTAGCTTCCCACTGCTGCCATGCCAGGCAGCTCTCACTCTGAACAAGAGTGATGCTGGTGTTACGTTCTGACTACAAATAGCACATGCTGCAGGAGTCTAGTGCTGGCTAGAGGGGGAGAATTGGGCATTAGGGTTAACCATGCAGCCAAGTGACCTTGTCTTTCAGGCAAGGCCCTGCATTAGCAAGTCTATACATAAACTGTTTGTAGCTCCCTTCCAAAATGCTCACAGTCAGTGTGGGGACCTGAGCACTGCTCAGGGTTTACTGTGTGCCTATGAAGACTCTGGTGACAGGGGCTCATCTGTTCAGAGCATGGTTTCAAGTCTTTTGCTAACCATGACATGCAGACAGCCCTTCCACAGAGCTGAGCTGGCCCTGGATGAGGGGGGCTTTTGTCTCATGGCTTTGCTGGACCTGCTTTTAGCACCAGCTGACTGCGCCAAGTACTTGAGAACAGAATTTACCATAGCTCTGACTTTGCTTCTCCTTCCTTAGCAGCTTCTCTCTTTGCAGGACATTTTCAGCTTCCCTGAGAAGTGGTGTGCTTTCCTGCAGGAACTTGTAATCTGTGTTCAGAATCAAGGAACAGACCTTGTTCCCAGAGCCCAAGCAGAAAAGCTGCCATGAAGGAAGCTCTCACAATAAGGAGAGAATGGCTATTAACTTGTGATTAGCCATCCTACACTAGCATTTTAGAATGACCGTTAGGCTGTTGCCACTGTCTGTTCACAAGTAAATCAAGTGCCACCTTCTGGAATTGGAGTTTTGCAGCAGTGGCAGTAACAGCTGAAATACCAGCCGGTCACTCTGCTGGTCCTGGGTTTACTCTGTGGTTGTAGAAGCGTAACAACCAGCATTTCCCTCAGCAGTGGTAGAGTAACCCATTAAAACATTAATTTCACATTTTGCAGTAGCTTCGAACATCTTCAGATGAGCAAACCTACACCGTCGCTGGATCTTTCAACCTTCTGATTTTTTGTTGGGTTTTGGCCTTTCAGAAAATCATGTTTTCACTCATCACTGGATTTTTATTTTTCCACCCTTTTTTAAACCATTCCTTTACCAGAGGTTTTCCCAGCACTCTGCCTGCAGACAGAAACATATGCAAGCAATGGGCTTTTTCTTCTCCTAAAGTGTCTGAGAAGAGAGAGATCGTAGGTAGGACTTAGTACCTGCTGCCCATGTAATTTTTACCAATAGTGAAATTTAATGGTAATATTTTTAAAATCATTTTGATAATTTCAATAGTAGGAATTTTTGCTAATAGCAAAATCTTGAGTTTTAACCTGAGGCAAGTAGCTCAGAAGCCTGTTGCCAACCTCTGAGGGTGTCTCAGCCTTGCAGTGCAGAATTGGGAGTTGAAGCTGAGCCAACATGCATTAAGGTGGTGCTGGGCAGGACACAGACAGCAAGCACGCATTGTGCAGCAAAATCAGTGCTGGGTACAGCTTCTACCCCTGAGCATAAAATCATCACTTGATGAAACTCACCAACAGCCTCGGTGCGGAAACAGCGATGGAGGAAGACGTACCTCAAGCCTGGCCTCACAATGACAAGGTGACCTGCACAGGGCAAATCTGGGTTTGCAGCCTGGAGGAAAGCATAACCCATTATCTTTTACAAACTGTAGAGCCTGGAGCAGCTCTGGGCATTTCAGACACCAAACTGCAGGAATCTGAGACCACTTTGCACAAACAACGGGGACATAGGTATAGATGGCTCCAGGTGCAGGAAGCTGCTGAGCAGACACATTTTACAAGTCAGACATGGACTTACAGCCTCTTAACATACCTATTTTAATTACGATAATAATTAAGGGGGTACCCATATTAGCAGAATGTAAGCTTTATGGCTCAGCTGCTGGGAAATAGACTGGGTTAGAGAGATTTAAGTGCAGAGTATTTGGCCTAGATTCTGCCAGATGCAAATCTACTGAAATGACTACACATATTGGACAGTCTGTGCCCTCTGCTTTCTCCAATTTGATGTTTTAATAAAATCAAATAAACAAAGACATATTAAACATGCTTAGCAGAAAAACTGCTGTTCTTTGAACGTGTAAAATGGCCATTATACTTAACCTACACTTAAGTGTAAAACTGTAAAATGTTTTTATATACCATAACTAGTCCAGGTCTTTTGAACAGACAAACATGGACCAGCATCCACGTGAAGGCAGCCTGTTTTTACTGCAGGCTACTTTTAGTCTGCAGTGGAAGAGAGAAGGCCATTCTTTTTCCCTACTCTATTTTCTTTTTCAGTACTTTTTACATGATTACAGATTGTAAATGAGACCCAATTGGAGGTCTGTGAATTGTGCCAATTTAGCCAAAAGCTGGGATTAAACTAATCTTCGGCACTGAGCAGAAGGAAGGAAAGAAAAAGCAGGGCAAGGTCCATATCCCCTTTCCCCTCCCCGTATGACCCATGCAGCAACAGCTGTCCAGTTGTGCTCCCCAGTGTTATTTCTCCTGGCATGACCAGGGGCAGGAAAGTGAGGACTCGATACAAATTCTAATAAAGATTCCAGATTTCTCATTTTATTGCATTCGTTGTCTAACAACAACACTCATTGGCAAGAAATTTATTTACACTAACAAATTAACTTGAAACCACAAGGCTTTGTTGTTTGTATTTAAACCGTAAGAAAACAAAGGGCCACCAGGATGGTTTGCTTTGATGTATCCCAATAACTAAATATTAACCAAAGTTATTTTGGGGAAAATGCAACAATCTAGAGAAGTTCATATCAACCAAGCACAAGAGAACAAGCTCAGACATGGCACTACTGTGTCTTCCATGCAGATGATCAGACACCAAGATGTACAAAGAAAAAGTTCAGGGTAACATGCACCTCTATACACTTGACCTCTTTAAAAAACAAATGAAAAAGGAAAAAATCTGAAGCGCAACCACTTCTTCAACCATGTTAAAATAAACAATATAAGAAGCCAATTTTTACAGTGAGCACAGTGCATATGAGTCTTTTAGCTGCCTGGTCTTCTAGCAGTATGTCTAACACTTGTCAGTGACCAGTGAGTTACCATTGCAAAGTGACTAGAAAATAGGAAAGCAGCTGTTCAGATGGTGTGTATGGGAAAGTATAGTCAGAAGAGGTTCACCATGCACTCCCTGCTTCCAAATGGGCTGGTGGCTCCTTATGTCTGGTACTCTGGGATTGCTCTTCCTTCAGGTGCTTCTGCACTGGTACCTGAGCCCACTCCACTGGTGCCAGTGACAAAGGTCCCACTGAAAACCTGGCAGGAGACTGAGGGTCCTGGGTTATTTGGGTTGGACCCAACCTCAGCAGATGTGAGCCCTCCTCACCTCGCTCTGTAAGAAGCGACCTAACTCAGCAGACCCTATGGCTTGTTCTTAACACAGTCCAAACTTCCCAAAGAAATAGGCAGCTCAAGGCACCACCACAAAGCCTTGCAGCAAGATGTGCATTTTTTAAACCATCACTCAATGCCAACAGCAAAAGTGCCAGTTAGTACTGCTGGCTAGTAACAGAAAACTCGTTTTATAATGAGGGACTGACTGGAGGGCTCAGTGTCATGCTGAAGATGTCACAGCTCTGAAAAATCAGTTTTACAGGTGGAAAATGTGCAGCAAGATCCATACAGGAGGTTAACAAGAGGGCCTGTGTGATGTGCGTATGACCTGCACTCCATTGTGGTGAATGTGTAAGTAACCTCAGGTGCCACTCACAATCCTGTTCAAAAACAAGCTGCTGAAAGAGCTCCAACAGAAATCAAAGGTAGGGCTTCAAATATAAAAAAGAGTTTCCTTCCTAGAACACTGATACTCCAATGAATCAGTCCTGCCAACCTCCCACCACCAAAAAACAGCCCAAAGCCAACATGCAGAAGGACCGGCAGAGGACCATCCTGCATGTGTTTTTAGCAAACCTTTAAAATCCTCTGATAAGCAAAACAGATAAAACCCCACAAGTGAGCAAAGCTACTAGCACAGACAGGGGTGAGAAAAACTGTGAGACTGAGGGGTAGTGCTTTGCTCCTCCGAGCTTGCAGATGGTCCCAGGGCCCACCTTGACCTGCACAGACCTATGTCCCCCACGACACACAGCTGCCCATGTGCTAACTGCTACTAGTGCAGTGGGAATCTGTGTGAATATAGAATCGTAGAATCGTAGAACAGTTAGGGTTGGAAAGGACCTTAAGATATAGTTCCAATATCCATGTACGTACCTTTGTGAATACACACACAAAATCAGACATAGTTAAAGAGGGAATCAAGCCACTAATCAGTTAAAGATTTCTAGGCCTGAATTCATTATTTTCAATTACTAATTTAGTAAAACTAAGACAACACCATCTAACGGCACTGTGCTCTCTGCCCATTTCGACTTTTAAAGACTGACAACTTAATTAAATACGTGCTGCTTTTTCAAACATCTGGGTTTTTTTCAGTGCTTTTGACCATGACATAGCTTTCCTGAAGTTTTCAAGTGAGGGAGTGCACAGAATGAGGGAAGTCATAGCAAAAGCTTCCAGCCCCTTTATCATTTATTTAACTTCATGATATTGCTGGGGACAAGGCCACACCTAAAGAGAGCAAGATCAGGTTTTACTTTTGCCTTGAGTGTTTTATCTCTGCAAACACACAGCTAAGAAATTGACAAAAGAGTTAATCCTTGCAAACTTCCCCTTAAATTTCAGCACTGACAAACAGTACCAAGTGTAATACAAATGCTGTAAAGAACTACAGCTGTAGGTGTGCAACCCTTTCCTTTTGATTTTCAGTGTTGGTACCTGGAATGGTACTTGTTGGCTATACCCAACTAGATTCTAATCCTCTTCTTTCCTACTGCAGAACTGGATTCTGCACTATTAACAACAGTGGCATTTCTTTCCCCGATTTAAAAGTGGAACACAATTCATCCTCAGAAATCACATTTTTTTATCTCTTTCTTGCTAGCATGTGAGCCAGGAGGTAATAGTGAAGCAGCTCAGGAGGACAAGAGGCTTTGATGAAAGCAATGAAGTATGAGCAACCCAATGCTCAGTGTTGAGCACCTCTGAATGTCAATGAGAGTTGAGGACTGGCAAGTTTCAGAGGAAAGTTGCTCAGTAATTCTAGTAACAGGTTGATTCTTGTAGTATCCCTGCAGCAGACCAGAGTCATAGCACAGCAGATGCCTTTGCAACAGCGAGCAATACTCTGTGCACTGCAATGAACAGGTCCAGCTCCTTCCTCACACACTGGTTCTGATCTGCTTGGGCTGACTGAAACCTAATTGGGAGTTTTAACACGGAAGATGCATAGGTGCAGCACCCCCGTGTATGGGAACATATGAGCTGAAAGCAAGTAATGTCAGTATGTCTGGCTGACTTGAATAGAGCAAGCAGCCACCACTCGCCATGATTTCAGTATAAAACACTAGGAATTTTAGGTCTAAAGTAACCTGCAGTGTTTTATCTTCTATTTGCTATTCTTCAGAGTTCCATTTCTGCTAACACTTCTTTCTTTACCTTTCAGAAGCTCAATATATTCACAACCTGGCAACACCACAAGCAATGGGTAGAAGTAGAGCTTAAAGAACTGGCCTGCCATTGTAACCTGGGTGGTGTTAATTTCCTGTGCTCAGCTGGGTGTAAAAGATGACACAGACACACGTAGAAACACCACAGTGCCTGCACAGCAGCTTAAAGGTGGCCAGGCAAGCCAGCATACTCAAAATTGCTTCAGCTCCACAAATACACAAAAGTAGGTAAGTTACATTTGCAGGTGAGCCAAAAGAGAAAGCCCTTCCAGTCATTTAGTACAGAATATTTGTTTCTTATTAAGTCAAAACCCCACATTAGTCTGACTTAACAACGGTTTACCAAAAGAATGATGAGACATCCATATATTTTGTTTCATATATGTCATTACACAATACAAAGGGAAAAAATGCAACGCAACTTTAAAGGTCCTATAGAACAGTAACAAGAGTTTCAAGCTGAGCTTTGCATCTGTTATTCAGCAACAATTTCGCACATCCCAACAATGAGTTATCATACCTAATAAAAGAAACCACATAAATCTCTTTTATCACAGAAAGAGGAGCAAAACTCCTGACATTGCGGCTTGCTTAGTTTATGTGTTGGCCTAAATGCATTTTATTGTTTGATATTAAATTTAAGCCACTGGTGGGTTTTTTTGTTTTTTTTTTTTAAGTTAGGTTTTTGTTGCTTGGTTGGTTGTTTTATTTTTGTCTGAGAATAACCAAATAACATTACCACAAAGCAATTAAACCCCCCTGGATACATAAAGCACTTAAGTCAAATTACTTGTTTTGTAGAGCAAGAACATGATTTACAAAGAGATTAACAAGGTCCTGTTCTAAGCAGCAAGAATGAAAACTGAATGTATAATGCCAAGCAGTCTGCTCAGGTTTCTAAGAAAACAAAGAACATAAAACAGGGTCACCACCTTAGATTACTACATACAATCACTTAAACATTATGACAATGCAAACATAATTTAAGAAGAAAATCACCATTGAATGCATTTATCAACACTGAACTTAAAATATTGGATTTCCAGTTTTTCCAGATAACTTCTCTTACTCAAATATAAATTGATAACCTCCTAAAATAACAACACTAGCTTTGCCAGGCTATTAAATAGTTGTACAATTTTTCTCCTATATAGTGCAGAGAGATTCTTTACAATGTGGAATTCTTGTTAGAAAGTGTACATTTTTGCTGGTGGTCTATCTCATCTCAAGGAATATAATCATAAGCCTTAGAAATATCAGGAAGTTATCTTTTCTGGCAATTTAATTTTTAGATCTGAATAAAATATACATCAGAAACTTGCAGAAATTTGATTAGGAAGGAAAAATAAAGCTAATGTTAAGTAGATCTGTTGTGTATTAATTTTGAATGAGCTAGGCCCTCTCAGTTTACAGACCATTTTACACATCAAAGAAATTATTAGTTTCAAAAGAAACTTAACTACAAACACTGCACCCCAACTGTTTCAAATCTGATCTTCAGAGACCTTTACAGACACAAATCTGAGCGCCTTCAAGTACAGAGCAGGAGAGAAGCCAAGCCAAACTAAACCAAACATTTTCTTCAAAAGAATTCAGTATTTGCATTTTTTAGGATGGCAGACAAAATTTTAAGTTCAATATTCTAACTTTGCATCATATTTTCACCAATTAAAGGGTTGGCATGACTAGGTGAAGACTGTGTGGAAGGGAGGTGACTGTATTCCCAACTGTAAATGCTGTGACGTAGTTAGCTTCCACTATAAAGCAGTAAGCTAATACCTCTAGCTTCTCATTGTGGATATTTGCCTGTTGTCTGTTTATTCTTCTGAAGAAATACTGAGCATTTTAATACTGCTCTTAAGAGGCAGTAGCTCCATGCAATGCGAGCTATACGCTGAACCCATGACACACTGCTTCTGTCATAGCCAAAACTACACAGCAGGCTTTGCTGCGGGCCTCATATAACAGGAAAACAGGAAACTCTGAAAGATGTAGTATGATCACTACTAAGTCGTCAAAACATTCTATAGCCTATGCCCATCAATTCAGGTTTTGGTGAGGATATTCTTTAAACACATCAATTAAACCAGTAATATATGGCAGCTTTGGATTTAGTAACCATCACCTCCATGGCAGCATTGATCTTAACAGCAATGTACTACATTTAATTTTAACCAGAATCCTTCGTCTTCCTCTTCTTAAAGTGCACTTCTGTAAAAACTGAGTATCTTCAGCAGACCTGTTTGACAATAATTTCCAACAACAGCTTCGTAACAGCACAGCACAAAGCCTATTCTCCCAATGCTTGTTGGAGAACGAATCTGAACATGTGGTGTTTTTTCTGGAAAAAGACAAACCTGAAACAAAATAAGCCCAGTTTCCCATTCAAAACACATGAAAAAGAAAGCGGAGTGTGCTATAAGAAAGTTGCCTACACACTGGGAGCACAATGAAATTTATACAGATATATATGCTGTGCTCTAGTTAGAAATTCATCCTTGCTCAGATATCTAAAGGATAAATGTTATCCTCAGATTTCTCTGTAAACCCACATAATCATTTAAGGCTTTGCCTCCTTCCTGGATTAACTATAGTACAGTTAACAGAAAGAGTTTCACCTCCTGTCTTTTACCCAGGGGGAATATTGACTCTCCTGTCTTTATCTCCAGTGTATAAGAAGTTACTGAACAGTTGTGTTTCCAGAGCAGTGCCACTTCAAGGTTACTGACACAAGAAGAAACTTACTCCAGTTGATGGAACTGAGTATCCAACCACCGTGAAGAAGCTGAACTTCCAGTTAGAAAGTTAATTCAACTCTTATCAGACAGAGCACAACTCCTTTTACCCAGCTGAAGCAACGTTCACCAATCGTTTTGACTGGCCATCCTATTCAGAAGAGGTGAAGCAGTGGACCATGCTCCTCGGCATCATGCTGGTTACTGAAGTGACCAAACACATAGAGCTCAATAGAGAAGAGTAGTTTGGAAGGGAATACTGCCACACAAATATGAAATCTGTTAGCTGTCAACAACAACAAAACTGAGGGGCTGGGGTCGCTTCACATGGCAACAGCGATGAGCGTGAACTGGATATGCAGGATAATAAAACTACACAATATAAATTTCCCAAGTCATTCTATGTATAGCCCCGTTTCTCTGTACACACTCTTGGGTAATGAATACAAGAAGGCTGAAGGGGCACCAGCGTGGATGTGAGTCTCTCTTCCCTTGAAGTGACTCTACTTTTCCTAACACAGCAGCACTTCTGCTTATCACTGCTCATTAGTGCCCTCTGTTGCATCTGACAAAGTCTTGTCTGTTTTCTTCGATTTCCTCTGCAGTTGCTCTTGCTCCTTCTTTCGAAGCTTTTCCCTTTGCTTTTCCATTTTCTCTTGAGCTTTGCGAGCTTTTTCCAAGGATGCTTTCATTTCCTTCAGCTTTTTCTTAACGATTGCTCTATCCTGGGAAGATGTCATACCAAGAGCCTGAGGTGGGCAAAATAAAATTAACAAAGACAAATAATTTAATACGGATTAATCTATCACATTTTTTCCATATTCTAGGAATAACCTTTCTTAGGTAGAAGACTGTAACAACTAAGCAAATTTGAGACAGACACAAGATACATTACTGATGTGTAAGATACTTCTGTACTGCTTTTCATTCCTTTCAACTCTAGAATATTAAAGAATTGCCACTACAAATTTTATTGATCAAATGAGGCAAATACAGGTTAAACTATTTACCTGAGGTCATCTAAGCCTACACAGAACAAGACTTCCCAATTCTCACTGCTATGCCTTAGTTAAAATTTTACTTGTTCTCTTCTAAAACCCCTAGTTAGTGAAATGCCAGCAAAAAAGCTGTGAAGGGGAAGACTAAACCTGGACCTTCAGATCTGATGAGCTTCCCACTACTCCTTCCTGTATTTATTTTTGACAAAAGAAGGCTCATATTTTCATTACATGAAACAAAACTGGTTTTAATTCTAACATAGACAATAGGTGCCAGCTTATACTTCCAGTCTCCCACCAATCCACTCTGTAGTTGTTACTTCTGATGTATGCCCATTTACTATCTTTTCTGAATCACCCCTTCATAAAACATCTGGAAGAGAAATACATGCATGCGAATACCTCTTCTACACATGCAAATACCGGTACTTTACATACACTCAGAGTTTTGACAAAACAAATGCCCTCTACTCCTGAAGCTTCTCAATCCATATGGGAATTTCTTAAAGTGTTGCTGTGGCTTTATGCTCTGTGTTCATTGTTCTAGTCTATTCTCTTCTCCAGGCTGAACAGCCCCAACTCTCTCATCCTATCTTCATAGGAGAGATGCTCCAGTCCCCTGATCATCCTTGTGGCCCTCCTCTGCACTTCTTCCAACAGTTCCATGTCCTTTTTATGTTGAGG
>JASSUY010029957.1:0-32697 GCA_032466535.1 Forpus xanthops
CCCTCGATCTGCTGGTCACACTCCTTTTGATGCAGCCCAGGATACCGTTGGCTTTCTGGGCTGCAAGAGCACACTGCAGCCAGCTCATGTTCATTCTCTCATCAACCAACACCCCCAAGTCCTTCTCTTCAGGGCTGCTCTGAATCTCTTCTCTGCTCATCCTGTATCTGTGCCTGGGATTGCTCCCACCTAGGTGCAGAACTGTGCACCTGGCATGGTTAAACTTCAGGTTGGCATCAGCCCACCTCACAAGCGTGTCAAGGTCCCTCTGGATGGCATTCCTTCCCTCCAGTGTATCAACCGGACCACACACCTTGGTGACATCCTGATACTGTCACACATGGCACATACACACGTCTGTATCTACAGACAACTGAAAGGTTCAAGGAAGCCAATTTAGCCTCAGTCCCAGTTTTCCTTTTCCTACAATCCTGTATTAGGCACAGTGCTTCTGGAGGTCGCTATTTTGCTGGAGGCTAAATGAAAATACACTAAAACTGCTCCTTAATGAAACATTGAGGGTTAAAGTCTGCTACGGCCTGTGATAAGAGCAATTATGCTGGACATCCGAAGTGGTGGAAAGTATGCCAACCAACCAGAATTCTCTTGTCACACACTTACTTCATGATACTTCATATAATAACCACAGCACTGTACAATTACACTATCTGTGACATGTGTTTTGCCCCCAGACAGACATGTATTAAGGCAGAATATCCTTGTAGCCCACTTACAAAGATCAAACCGGGCAAGGCTTAGGTTTAAGTGGCTTGGTTATAAACAGCCAGGCTTTGAGCATCCTTTGGGTTTTGTGGTTCTGCCAGATCTCAGAGCACACCTAACACCTGTATTACCTCTGCAACAGAAGCCCCAGGCCTGTTTTCCAGGCACTCTGCAAACGCATGGTAGTGAGATGGTTTCAGCCTCAGAGGCAATTACACATCAAATTCATAGCCCTGTTTAGCATTTTAGAGACATTCCGACACTCACAAATATAATGGGAACAGTTGAGGTGAACACAGCAAATATCCCCAACTCACTGTTTTCAGAACTTCAGAGTTATTCCGTAGCACTGCAGCTCCTCAGTAGGAACAGCTTTACATTGAAATCAGTGAGTAGGTCAGTGGCAGTTTTAACTTCAGGGCCATCCAGTGCAGCAGCATCATCTCCATGAAGATGAGTTTCTTCCAGGCCAGCCCACCAGCACTTCACACTGAGCAAGGTACCTTCCTCCCTCCTGAATAGAGAACAGCAGGTCTTAGTTCTAGTAACAAGAACAGATACTCAGAAACTGCCAAACCCTTTCTAAAGGAATCCCTGTTTGTTTGTTGCCAAAAGATGCAATAAAACAAAACAATAACTGGAAAAAAAGGCAAAGAAAAGCAGTAATTGCTTTAGAAAGTAAAACTGAGATCCTAAAGGAGTGCAAATTACTTTGTTTGGGATACATAATATGAATCTTTTCAGCAGTAAAGGCATTTTAAAGTGTGGCTTTTCCTGCCCAAGCCAGGCACTAGGACCTCCAGTGTCTCTTCCGTACCTTAGCACGAGGAAAGCCTTTTTGTCCGTTACATCCATGCATGTAATCAGTGCCTGTGCCTTTTGTAAAACTCCAGTTCACCATCTGTATGCTCCCAAGTGGCCGGTGGAGCACTAAACCCCCGTCCCCACGGGATTCATCTGCAATTTCACACCAAATGATTTTTAAGTACAATTTGTTACGATACAGTATTCTGAAATGAAAAAGAAACGGTCAAAGCTTTTGCATTGTGATGAGAGGAGGGAGCTGTGAAGTTCCCTCTGTTAAAATGGGGTGTACAGAATCCGCTTGCATAGGAGTTTCATTCAGATACAAACACAAGATGTCTCAGGAAAAGAACCTTTGGGTAATTAAAATAGCTGCTTTTTGGCTCCGAGGGGAAGAACACAAACCGCAACAGACAATCTGGGCACTGCAGGGGGATGAGGTGTACTCTCCCATCTCCTTCAGGGACTGAGAAATGGCATGACGAAGTTGCAGTTTAAAAGGAACACAGAAGATGTCATTTCTGGACCGAGGGGAACGGAGGGATGGATTGTAAAGGCACTGAGTAAATAAGGAAGAGCTAAAGAATCCACCCTGACAAAAGCTGGACTGAAGAGTGTAAGGAATTGATTCCTTTTTAAGAAGTGCTACCTGTGTTCAGAACCGCCGTTTCACTAAGGAGAGGGCACTGATCTGAATATACATCCTCATTTCCTCCACGCATTTTAGATACTCAGCAGAAGAAGGATGAGAACTACAAAGTGAGGAGTAAGATCCAGAGTGAGGACACACTCATGTCCTCCACCAAAACAGATGATGAGCAAACACAAAGCTGCTTCCAGCCGTGCTGGGTGCTGCACAGAAGCACAAGTCCCAGTCCAATCTGGTCTGAGGGGGGGAAGGATCTGCCTTTACACCCTAAATAGATGGAACACTGAGGTCTTCACAGAGTTCTCACAGATTTCTGCTTTTGAGGGTTCAGCTCTCCCTTGCTCTTTTTGTCCTTGTCCCCTAAAGCACACTTGAGAACGTGGAAAAGAAACCAAACTTGGTTTATGATGACCTCAGCTGGCAGCAAAATGAAATCAGTCCATCCCCCAAAGGAACTACTGCAGTTTAAGTGATAGCCTATAGAAACCGTTAGAGAAAATCACACCCAAGAAAGCCAATGCCTTTATAAAGCAAATCCCTCTTTTGCCTCTCTTGTTTTATTGCGTTCTTTATTTGCCACCAATTAGTCACTCTGAAGAAAGGGAGAATTTCATTGCTGCACATTATGTTCTCTTAAAAGCTACACGTGATTTTACATGCCACCAATATAAATCAGATGGAAGCTAGATGAATACAAACACATATTACACATTTCTCTGCTAACATGCACTGTAGAAATAAGCTCAGCTGTGTCAGCTGAACTTGCCTTATTCCTAACTTAGACAAGAATATAAGTTAATGTTTAAAATATCAAATAATAATATAAAATTACATTTTAATTCACATAAAGGAACTTAGCTAATGTATGTAAGAAACAATAAATACTGGTATCTCTGCTCCCGCTGTTCTCTTGAACAGTGTAACGTCTCCGGTGAGTTAACTGGTGAGAAAACACCTAAAGCAAGAAGAATTGGCTACAGCCAATCTCTCGACCTCAAATGTTTGATGTGCAGTTTATCCGGATCCCAGCTTCGCACATTAACTCGGAACAAAGAATTCCCCCAAAATGGAAGTAACAGCAAAGCCATGCCCAGTGACTGCTGAGGGCAACGCTTAGTGAGGAAGCTGTTCAAAACGGCTTGGCAGTTTTAGCAGTGGGTTAGCTGGTAACCGGCAGACTCCACCACTTGCTCTGCTCAAATCACCAAACCCAGCCTGCAAATACCCATGTGCAGGTTTCCCCAGGAATACCATGTGTCCCTGTTACGGAGTCATGAAGTAATGTAGGTTGTAAGGGACCTCAAGAGGTCCCTGCTCCAAACCTCTGCCAGGAGCAGCGGGAGGGCAGCCAAATTCTAAGTGTCTCCAGGGGCATAGACTCATCACCCCTCTGTGCCCCGCTGCAGCGGTGGCCTACCCTCATTGGCAAAACTTTCCTCCCAGTAATGAACTAGAACTTCCCTTGCTCCAACTTGCTATGTACTCTTCTGAGTGTCCAGAGTGACTTTATCCCTTCATGTTTCAGCCCAGGATCCCCTCATGAGCAGGATGGCTATAAGCCACCCTTGGACTCTTTACCTGCTATAATGCGGCCCCTCCAGGCAGGAGGCATGCAAATCACCTGACTGAGAGAAGGGAATCTGTGCTCTGAATGTGCTGCTATAAGGAAACCAGTCAAGCAGAAAGCTCAGCACAATGGCTCCAGCAGATTCCAAGGAGATCTCAAAGCCTTGGCCTGCTTTATCTTCGCCCCCCCTGCAAATATAAAGCTTCAGGAATGCACTTTAAAAAGTGGCATTTTTTAAGCTTCAAGGTAAGTATATAACGAGTGTAAGATGAACTTGGAGTAAGTTACAAACCCCAGCAAAACCTATGGCTGTAACTAAGGGAACACTTGCAACTGGGCAAACTGCGCCTAGGCATGAGCACCACTACGACTTCTTTTAGGCTGCTGTTTGGTTCTCCACATGTGCTTGGTACAGGCCTTGATGCTGAGAAGTACTGATCGTCATTTCTATTGATAGTAATTAACAGGGAGAGATTGGATGCTCATCAAAGTGAACAGATCCTTGTTAAGAGTGGAAGATCTCCCTGTCTCTGTGTTCCATTCCCTCTACACTGTGTGGAAAACTGTCAAGCTCAAGGACACAGATTCCTTGGGAGCCTTCTGGGTTTGCATTCTGAAAGTTGATTTAAAGCACTGAGATTTGAAAAGGCTCCAGGGAGACCTTGGAGGAACCTTCCAATGCCTAAAAGGGCTATGAGAAAGCTGGAGAGGGGTCTGGACAAGGGCCTGTAGGGACAGGCCAAGGGGAATGGCTTTAACTGCCAGAGGGGAGACGGAGATGAGCCCTTGGGAAGGAGCTCTTCCCTGTGAGGGTGCTGAGCGCTGGCACAGGGTGCCCAGAGAAGCTGTGGCTGCCCCGTGTCTGCAGTGCTCAAGGCCAGGTTGGACACAGGGCTTGGAGCACCCTGCTCTATGGAAGGCGTCCCTACCCGTGGCAGGGGTTGGAGCTGGATGGGCTTTAAGCACAAACCAGGCTGGGATTCTGTGATTTCTGTATTTATGCTTTGCTCTGCAGAGTCCATATAATCTGTTCCATCACCGATTTCAAACCGCTCCTCTATAAAGCCATTTCTGATGACAAATAGGGCTGGTGCCTGGGCCTGCAGGGAGAAAAACCTGGTCTTCAAAACCACCAGACCCGGGTGCAGGGCTGCAGAGTCCATGGCTGACACCGGTTGGGCCCCACCTGAGCCATTTCACTCCTGTGCTGGCACTTGGGCGTAACGCTGCCCGTAACTCACTCCTCTGCTGTCAGACTTCGCTATCTGACGGGCACACCATGCTTAAGAAGCCTCTGGTGATAGAGGAAGTAGAAGCATGAAGGTCAGAACGCGCTGCCCACGTCCACCAGGCGCCCACCGCTCACCTTGCACCCTGACTCCCACCCGGGCTCCCTCAGCCTCTGCCCACCCCACAGCAGAGCAGGACCCCCTCTCCTCCCCGCCTGCGCGCCGGGCCGTGCCTGCCCTACGGGGCCGGGGCCCGTCTTCTCCTCACCCCTCGGCTCCCGCGGGGCCGCCATGTTCTGCCCCTCTCCTCACCCCTCAGCCGCCTCCCCGCAGCTCCCGGGCTCTGCCCGCCGCCGGGCCCGCCCGAAGGAGGAGGCTGCCGCCCGCTCCCGGGCACCTTCCCGCGGAGGAACCGGTCCGGGGCAGCGGCGGGCTCAGCGGCGGGGAACGGGAGCGAGGAGAGGCGGTCCCGGCCGCGACCTCCTCACCCTTCCCCGCGGGCACCGGGTCCCTCTGAGGCGCTGCACCCCCCCTCCCACCTCCAACCGTTTGAACGCCGGGCGGTCCCCTCCCCCTGACTGGAAAGTTGCTCGAAGTTGGGTTCGTTTGAGCTTTTTTCCCTATTTTGGGCGTTATTCCCCCTCAACCCCCGCCCCATCGCTCGGTCCCCCGGGAGCTGGCGGGGCGGGACCGGAGGAACGCAGCGCTTCCCTCGGGCCTGACCCCGCGGGCCGCCCCCGCCGCGCATGCTCCAGGCTGGACAGCTCCGGAGAGGGAAATTTAAACCGGGGCTGGAACCCGGCCCTGCCGGGACCCACCGCGGCCCCACCGGGACCCACCGCGGCCCCACCGCGGCCCCTCGCGGCTCCCTCAGAGGGCCGCAGCGCGGAGCTCCGGCTGAGCCCCGGCCCGCAGGTTGGTGGACAGGCGGGGGCGCGGAGGGCCCGGGAGCGCCCCGGGGCAGGTCCGGAGGTGGCGGGTTCGGTTCCCCTCTCCGCCGGGTGGCACCGCGGGTTGCTCGTACCGGATGATTTTGGGGTGTTTAAAGAGCAGCCGCCAGAGAGGGTGAGTGTATCCCAACTGACCCCCTCTCCGTCGGGGCGAGATTCCCATTTGGAGCTTTGGATGCTTCTTCCTTCCCCAAAGCATCTCACTGTATTGCCTGCTCCGAATAAGCCCAGTGCACCTGCAGGGTAAGGTGATGGAAGTTGGGCTTTCCTTCCCTACAGCCCGGGTTCCAGCTGGGATTCGTGGTCTCCCGCCGCTGCTGAAGTGCTGGATAGCTACTGCTGCCCGAACAGCTTCCTTCGGATTCCCTGTCTGTGCCAAGGAGATGATAGAGAGCGATATCCCGTCCATGATGTCAGGAATCCTTAGGAATTCAGGGCAAACCCATCACCCTCCCCAGGAGTACAGGTGAGGCTTTGACCAATCTCAACAATACACACTGTGCTGGCGCTGATAACCAATGTTTCCCTGTGATTTCCTAGAAACTTCCTTGGGGTATACAAATCAACCTTTTCCCCTTCTTTTTAAAGTTAACTGCGTTAGTTCTCCACTCTGAATTGCATTCTAAGCTGCTGACCTGTTACAATGCATTCCTTACATCGAAGCTCGTGTAAAGTGTTCTGATGCTAAGCTGTGTTGGACAAATACACCTTCAGAGCCTCCCAGCAAGCTCTCTCAGCTGTACGAGTGTTGCCAGAGAAGGATGTTCTTGTTAACTAACAAATGCTAAGAAGTTCCCTTTCAGACCTCATTTTGCATTGCTATGAAGCAGTCACAGAGGGACCAAATCCAATGTAATAGACACCAGCTTTTTGTTAAAACAAGCACTTCTGTCGTGCTCTAAGGCGCTTGTGTGTAAGGTTGGTGGGAGCAAAGCTGGGTTGGTCAGCAGCCTTTGATAGCTTACCTGTACCTATGTGTCTGCTATCCTTTGGGAGTGTTGCTGGGAGTCACGGGGTAGTTCTGCATGAGTCACAGT
Source organism: Forpus xanthops (assembly GCA_032466535.1). NCBI lineage: Eukaryota > Metazoa > Chordata > Aves > Psittaciformes > Psittacidae > Forpus > Forpus xanthops. Next base: position 6,960 of record JASSUY010029957.1, read on the forward strand.
GGGTTAACATGGGTTACAACTCATCGCATGATGAAAGTTCCAAGGAATACAGCCCAGCTCCTGCAGTGAAATAATAACTGTATTTTCTTGTTTTGATGGGAGGAATGAGAGATTACCACTTCCCCCCCGGGGGTGTTCTCACCCATTCCCATGGGTAGAAGTGCTCTGTTGCAGTATTGTGCCATCAGCACTGTTCCAAACCCCTGCCCCACAGCCTCTTGCAGCTCACCAAGTGATTTGTTATACCCTGTGCAGCCACTGCAGCACAGGGCTTGTGGAGCTCCGTTTTGCTCTTTACTAAAGCCCTGCTTGCTCCAAGCATTGCTGTTGGCTGCATCAATATCTGTGAAGAAATGATGCAGTATTTAATGAAGGGGGTGGAGGAGAGAGGCTCTGGGTACTTAAACACAAGTCTGGATCCTCAGGGCCCTGAAGAATGTCCCACCTTAACAAAGGCCCTTTATATGGAGAGGACTATTCTTTACCTCATTGCTGCAGAAAACCACTCTCCGTTTTGGAGGAGAGTTGGGAGTTAGCTTGCTGCCAATGCAGGATTCAGAGAGTTTCTTCCTCAGAAGTCAGATGCTTTTAAACCCAACTTTCAATTCTCCGCTACCCATCTTGCACTGAAAGATCCCAGTTCTCTAAAGTGCCCCCCCCCCCCTTGTGATTTCTTTAACGCAGCTTTAAAATGAATGATTTGACCTCATTTACTGGTGGCAAATTCTGATAAAGATGCATAAAATCTGAACTGCGCCATAAATGCCGAGCAGTATTTGTCCCACTTCATGAGAAAACACTTTGGATTATGTAAAAGAAAATCTTTTAGACGGAATGATTTTAAGGAAAGAATAGACCTGTCAAATTCTATCAGCTCTGTTTACTCTCCTGCTGTCACCACAGTCCAAGACTGGAACCCACAATCCCGAGTGCTCCATGGGGGAGCATCAAGGCTCCACAAAATGGGGAATGGGCTCCAATTAGTGAGCGGGAGACTGGGGCTGTGCTGAGAATACTCTTCTGTCTCACTTGGAATCTTTCAATGGGACAGTTGGACTTGGAGGAGACCAGGCTTTCCTGCAGGCATGCAGGAGGGAGCACATGGGCATGGAAGCAGGGGCCCAAATCAGCAGAAACGAAGAGGTTTTCATGGTTACAGGTTGAAACCAAGGGATTTTAGTTATTTCATCCATTTTTTAAACCTACGAGGAAAAGAAAAATCCCCATTTTTATCAGATCTTTGAATTCTGTGGCTCCAAAGCATCCGTAGCACATTTGATGTAGCGCATAGTAGCAATGAGGATTAGAGTGCTATGAAAAGTCCAGGGACTGTTTGTACTGTAGTAAAATGATTTCAGACTAAGATCTCTTCTAGCTGTGGGATACAGGACATCCTGATGGCCGGGAATGATTGAGAGCCATCATACCTCCTCTGATGTCCATGGGTTTACGGTGCTGCCACTTCCTGGCTACTAGTGCAAAGTAACACTTCATATTCCAGAGTAAATACCACAACCTCCAGTGTCTTCATTACTGTTGCAGTGACAAACATTGCCTATGATTCCATTTTACATTTTAGGGAATATTGGCAGAGAACTGTAACACACTGTGGTCTTCAAGCAGTAGTTTTCATTGAGATCTGCACTCTATCCCTTCACAGCCTAATCTGATTCAATGTACTTTCTTAAGGACCATCCCATTCCCAAACTAGGTACAGTTACGTGTGGCTTATTGCATATTGTAAATCATGACCTGAAAACCAGGCCGTTAGAAGGGAGATGGTAACTTGCTATTGATTATTTGCCATATACCAAAACCTGAACGTAAGGAATCAAAGCATCACTTCAGGGGACAGTGTGGCATCATCTATACTTCGAAAGAAGGAACTAAAATGCAGAATTCTATTTGAAGAAATAACATTACTCCAGGTGCAAATCTAACCCTTGGTGTAAAGTAGCCTCATGTTGGCACCTCAATAGTTTGTCAAAGAGCCCCATCTCTGTTTTTTCTATTACTATGTATTTCCAGTTGATAGAAGCCCCATGTAGGATTTGGAAGGCCTTGCAACACATTGGCTATACTGTTAAACAGGAATTAACTTTTAAATGGATATCTTCTGTGATCAGAAGGTGCTACTCAGTCATCAAGCATTTAACATACTGGTAGATTACACCTTCCTTTACCCCATTTTAATAGTCCCTTTGGCTCTTCAAAGACTGGTCTGTGCTCATTAGCTCTTCAGATAATCTGATTAATTCTTCATTGTAATAATTATGATAGCAAAATGTAGCATGAACTCGTACTCAGAAGCAAGACACAGACATTGCAACTGCTGTATTTCATATTCTTGGGATGTGACTGCATTATGGTGGTGGAAAAGGCAGAAAGTCTTTATCCTTACGGCACACAGTACGTTTTAGCTCTCCCTAGTGGCTCTCTCCAATCTGGTCTTGCTCTTTGGTTTCTGGAGATGGAGCCACACTTCAGGCATCCCCACTGCCACCAGCGGGGCTGGGACTTTGCCTGAAGGACACTTCTGCAGACAACAGGCTCCAAAGGCCATAACCATTCCTGAAGAACGTGCCACTGTCCATCCCTTTGGCACCGTGCGCGGCTGACGGGGACCGAGACCACGGCTCCACGTGTCCGAGGAATTTCACCACAGTAGCTGCTTCCTCCTTGAAATAAATGGGAGAAACCTCCTAGGAACCACTCAAACTCGGGCCACTGTGGATTGATTTAAGTGGATTAATTCAACTGATTCCTATGCAGCTCTTGCAATGCGCTGAGCGCTGATAATAAAACGCTGTGGCTCTCGCTCCTCAAACTGCCCTGCAGAGATGGGGAGGACACGTCTGTAGCCAGGCAATGGCTTGCTTCCCAGGCTCACCTGCCTCCCGGGAAAGCAGAGCAGAGTTCATATCTTACCTCACAAGCAGGGCTTGACTTCCCATTCAGAGCATGGACATAGAAAGGGACTGACCAGGTGAGATCTCTGCTGCTTATAGCCCTGCTCTTCTTTCATCCATCATACAAATCTCATCTGTGCAGAAGGCAGAATTGCTGCATGGCCACAGCAGCCAGTCACCCACTTGAGATGGGCTCTTACAACAGTACAACCCAGCGGGTAGTGTGCTTTATATTCCCTTTACACTGGGGTAAATAACTACAGCAATCCCAGGCAGGTGAATCAGCTCAGTGTTAACAGACAGCAGCTGAAGGAAAAATCCCAGGCAGCTACTGCTCCTTTAATAGAAAACATTCCTGCGGTGCTTTACACTCCAACACATTGAGGAGAAGCTTACAGTGATGGTTCTGTTTGGTTTTGGGGGTTTTTATAGTAAAACACTTCGCAGAATCACGTACCCACAGCATTTGCCAAAGCCAAACCCAGAAATTGCCCAAAGACCCTGAAGACAGGGAAGAGGAAGCGGTGCCAGTGGTTTGGGGCTGTTGGGTGCTGTGCCTTCAAGGGGTAAAGAGGATCTGCAGCCCGAGAGCAGTGTGAGCTGGAGAAGGAGGGGAACTGGTGCAGAGCCAGGGAGGAGAGAGGTAGGAGGCAGAACCTACAGCGGGTAAAAGCATCTGCATGGGAGGAAGATGGGAAGAGAAGGGGGTGGATGGAAGAGGCAGAGCAGGAGGGGGTGGTGAGGTTGGCTCCCTCAGGAAACCAGGGAGTGCTTCTCCCCATGGGGACAGCCGGAGAGCCACAAAACACACGTTTTCCTTGTGGTGTTTGACATATGAGAAACCACTGTGCATGATCTGAGGACATTGTGCAAGCCCAGAAGAAGGAAATGGGGTGTCATCACCACTCGTAGAAAAGGCTTTCTTAGGACTCCTCCTGTTCTGTTGTCACTCCCAATCTGCTCCTGCTTGTTGACCACTTGCATTAAGCACAAGCAACAGCTCAGATGTCAGCACTGCAATGGTAATGAATAAATAGGAATAGTCCAGATCCTGAAACAGCCATTTATTGGTTGAACTCTCTGGAGGTACAGTGTGCTTGTCACTTCTGAGCTGTCCTTACGTGTTATCGCACATGGTTGGCCGATGAACCTGGGGTGCTGTTGAAGAGACAGTTCCTATCTCTCCAGAGATGAATTTGCCATACCAAGGTGTTTGTTGGTGTAGAAGTGGATAGTTCACATTCTATGAGCCTTAGATCCAGCCCTTAGCACAGCTCAAGATGGTAAAGCTGCCCCTATGCATACAGAGCCGAATTCAACTCTGACATTAATTGCAGAGCCCCACAAGGTTATGCAGGAATGAATTGGATGAACGTATTGGATAGTGCATGCTAGAGCAGACAGCAAAGCCTCGTGCTGCTGCTGTTTCTGTATCATACCTGTCATAGCTCAGGGGTACATCCTCTGATGCAAAGGGGAGAACTGGGGCTTAAACCCTCAGCATCACGTGGATGCAGGTGCCTTTCTAGGACAGAAGCACACAGAAAGAAGCGTGTTTCCCTGCAGAGGTTTGAAAGGAGCAGGGTGAAACCCAGGCTGCAACATATCATCACACCTTTATAAATGACACCATGCTTGCAGTGCCATTGCTGTCACTGCCACCTTGTTTTCCCAGGGGTTCCTATGCACCACGCAGCCCTGGGGAATGTGCAGCTGGGGATGGTTTCGGTGTGTGCATTAATTACAGCCTATCACTCTTTATCTCATTTACATGCTCTGAAAGGACTGCTTTTACTACAGTGCCCCATTGTGCCAGGGGCTGTGAACACCCATCCAAAGCAGGATCTCTGACTCCTGAGGTTTGCCCTCGAACGTGAGATGGAAAGGGCGATGGAGGGGAGCACGGAGTGCACGGGCTATGACAGCATGTACTGATCCATCTGCAGCTGGCCTGGCACAGGCAGCTTTTGAGGCCAGGGACATTGAACCCTATGAGCTGCAAGTGTCAGGTATTCCTGTGCACAGCTCTGTCCCGAGGCAGCATGCCTTCATGGCGCGCATTGAGGCTGTGCGCTGGGAGATAAGCTGGGTTTATGCTGCAGGATCTAGCTGGGCATGTTAACCCCCTGGGCATACTTTAAGCAGTTTCACCTTCTTTAAGACATGGAATTTCAACAGTGGTTTTCAAAACAACCTGAAGGATAATCCTTAAATGTGATCTATTTCATTCTGATTCAATAGACTCTTTTTTTCCCCCTATTATTCCTGAAAACAGTTATTCTGACAGCTAACAAATCCATTCAAAATAAAAAGAAGGAAGCAGCCAGAGGTGGTTTTAAAAGCACTGTAATCCAAATTCAGATGTAGTATGGGGAAGGGAAGGAAATGTCTTTGTCTTGCAAGAAGAGAACGCTCACACTTTTGTCTAGATGCTATATTAGTGCATCTTGGTATCTGTTTAAAGCCGAGGGAGTTGTGGCTGCCCCATCCCTGGCAGTGTTCAAGGCCAGGTTGGACACAGGGGCTTGGAGCACCCTGCTCCAGTGGAAGGGGTCCTTGCCCATGGAATGGGCTTTAAGGTCCCTTCAACCCAATCTGTGATTCTGTGCTTCTAATAAGTTAATATCACCTCAAAGTTCAGTCACCTTCCTTGTCCCTGTTTGGATTGATAGCACAGGTCGGGATCATGGGGATGCTGAGCGGGATGCACTGCACGATGCTCACTGGCAAGTAGGGGATGTGCAGCTGCAGCTTCCGATGGCATCCTGCTGTGCCCAGAGCATCACCAGTCATTCCCACCTCTGGGAAGAGCACCGGGATGAGGCCATCAGAGTGAGTGCAAATGCGGGAAGGCTGTAGAGCAGCACCGCGCTTCCCAGGGCCCGGCAGTGCAGGATGGATGCTCATCCCATGCGGAAGGCATGTGGTGGATTCATTGCCTGACAGGAGGCGTGTGCTGACCCTCACCGCCCATCTGACCCCGCTGTTTGTTGCAGGGGCTGCGGTGCCTGGGAGCAGTGGCAGGGGCCGGGGTGCCAGATGGCATGTGATGTGTGCTGTGTGTCGCCTGCCATTCAGTCAGATTAATGGGAGGGTTGGAAAGAGCAGGAGAAGAAAGGGGGGTGTGGGGGGGAAACAATTAACCAAGAATCCCAAAAACAATGGAGGCCACGTGCTGGCGGGCAGCGGTTGCTGCCGGCACAATGGGTTATCGGCTCGCCATGAATGGGCCCAACTGTTGCAAACGACATGATCCTGCCCAGTTTTCAAACCATTCCATGCTCCTGTTTACTTCCAATCCAGCCAATCTCAGTGCCCGGAACGCCGTCACCTGATGGGCTTTTTCTGTCTGTAAGTCCCAGGCCTCACGAAATAACTGAAGAGCGGTAACCATGGCGATGCTAATTATCGTGCTGTAACTACAGTAGGAGAATGGGACCAAGGGAGGCTGGGAGAGGGGTTTGGGGGTGTTTTCTGGCCAGGATTCCAGTTCTTGGCTCCTGGTTGTGTGTTTTGAGCTTTTTTTTCCCCCCCCCTCCTCTTTTCTTCTTTTCAGACTCTTAACAAACAAATAAATCACACTCTGCTTTCCAGAGCTCCCGGATAATGGCTTAGGGAACTTGGATACACATGTCTGGAGATCATGACTAGAGGAGTGGAAAGCTGCTGGGCAGCCAGGCACTGGAGCTCTGCCTTGTCCTTTTGGGCTGATTTACAGTAGTCTATAACATAAAAGATGCTTCAGGAAGAGAGCAGATTCATTTAAGGCTCCTGCACTGTCATTTGCCAATGAACACACGTCAGTAGCACACATCTATGGGAAGGCTCTTGAAAGCAAAATCAACGACGACCAACTGTGCTGTGGTTATTCTCAATATCAGTCTGGTGTTTTCCTGGACCTGAATCCCTTTGGCTTTACCCTGGGTATCTAATGATAACTTCCTGATGTGTTCTGAGACAGCTATGGCTTCAGTAATAGTGCTTAGCGAAGTAGTTTAGCCTTCCATTTATGACAGTTCTTCAATGGGAGCTTGGTATCTTAGACATACCTCTATATTTCAGTTTTGTACCATGTGCTCTATCAGAAGCATGAGATGGAGCATGCAGAATGGGTCAAACCCAATGCTTTAACCCAAAAGCAGCCTCTCACCATTGTGCTGCCCGTCAGGATGGGTATGAGCATGCATTCACTCACTAGCTTTGCACTTGGAGCCCTCCATGTGCCCAAACCTCCCCAACAACCGTTTCACACCTCACAGCTCCCCATTAAGCACCAATAACTTCATAGCTCCACATGGCAGCGATCAGAGGTTCATTCCATGAAGCTTTGCTCCTGCAGCAGCTGGAAACGTGAGCTCTGGTACCCCGGTCCCCATCCATCCTAGCAGGGCAGCGATGCAGCGGTGCTGCTCTGCTCACCTCTCACTGTCCTGCAGGCTCCTCGCTCCCGAGCCCTCCCACATCAGTGAGGATGATCTCCCCAGTGACTTGCAGTCCTTGTCGTGGCTGACATCTGTTGACGTCCCTCGCTTACAGCAGATGGCCAGTGGGAGGATGGATTTTAGCCTTGGGGCCCAGAATGCGGTGCTACAACAGACAGGTAAAGTGCTGGGGGGTAAATGACTGCTCTTTAAACAGACACAGCTACCACCTCCTCCTCCCCTCCAGGCCAGCTTTCCTGTTAGTGAGTTCCTATGAAGTGCATTACATTTTGCTTCAAAAGACCTGGAGCCTGTTGTCTCCTGGTAAGAGCATCACTGATCCTTTTCCTTCATCCCAAGAGGCAGTGAGCCCTGGCAGTGACAAGAGACCTTAGGATCCAATTGGCATTTCTGCCCGGGGTAGCTGCTGGTGCCTTGTTGTGTGAACTTGGGCACCAGACTTGTGTTTCAGAGGTTTGCCCCAGCTTTGACATTAGCTAATTAGGCTTTCTCATTGGTTTCAACGCTGCTTCACACACTTATGGCATGTGTTCACTGCCTGCCTGCCTTGCCTTGTGAGCATCCTGTTCCCAGAGGCATTCAGCTGGGAGAGCTCAGTATATCCCCTTCTTTGGAGCAGAAACCCTTCTGGAGTACAGATAGTACTGGATATGTGGGGCTTTCTTTTTTGTAAGTGCCTGTGTGTGCAGCAGCACTGTGGACTCTTACACAGACTCATCTCTCATTCCATGTCTTAGGAGCAGCTGATGGCATCTTGGCCATTTGTGCAATACTGTGCTCTTTGGGGTTGGAAAGCTGGTGAGCTGTGATTATCCACTCCAGAGCTGAGCTGGGCTCCAGTGAAAGGCATTGACTAGCAAAAGTAAATGGCAGCTCCCTTTTCTAAGTGCACTTCCATGCGGGCATTCACTGCCTTTGCTTTCTCCAAACCAGGTCCTGTGGCAAACAACCTGCACTCGACAGGAGCGCCTGGAGCAATGATCCACGTCCAGGCCAGCCTTCCACAGGGAATCCTGGGCCTCAGCTCTATTGCAACACATGGCACCAACGTAAGAGCCACCCTTGATGGTTCATTATTGTAACACTTGGCAGCAATGATGGTAATTTTGAGACTGACACATCTGTTGCCTTTATCTCAGCAGATGAGCCACTACGCTGTAGGTGGGCAGCCGTCTCCTGGTTTACAAACACAGCAACAGCTCTTTCCTCCTCCTCCTCATTCACAGCAAGTGTTTGCCCTAGCACAGAACACACAACAGGTACTGTTACTTGCTTGTTGTCTGTGTCTTGAAGTACCTCCCGAGGTCGCATCTATAACCCTTAAAACTAACCCGATATCCATAAAGCTACCTACCCGTGGACACTTTGCATCCATCATTTTCCACCTTTTCCTTCTGTACACAGTGTAACCCAGCATCGATCTACAGCACATCCTATGGGACTCAGCCCCACTACTCTCAGCCACGCCTGGCTCCTCACTCTGCCCAAGAGCTGCACCCAAAGCATTACCCCAAGCCCATCTATTCATACAGGTGAGCAGAGAGCTTGATAGCTCTGGAGCAGTTGTGAGCGGTAACCCCATGGTCAGCAGCTTGTGCCTGAAGAGATGGGTCTGGGGGTGCTGGACCAGAAGGCAGCAGGGCGGCCAAGTGCATGCACTCTGTTCTTTCCTGCATTTCTCTGTCTTGTAGCTGTTTGATCGCAATGGCACTGAAGAACAGCAAAACAGGCAGCCTGCCAGTGAGCGAGATCTACAGCTTCATGAAGGAACACTTCCCCTACTTCAAGGTATGTGTGCGCCCAAAGGGTGAAGGCAGATCCTCACCGGTGCTTTGGTCGTGGCTCACTTCACTGACATCCTCCTGCCCCTTTCAGACAGCCCCTGATGGATGGAAGAACTCCGTGCGCCACAACCTGTCCCTGAACAAGTGCTTTGAGAAGGTGGAGAACAAACTGAGCGGCACCTCCCGCAAAGGGTGTCTGTGGGCTCTCAACCCAGCCAAGATCGACAAGATGGAGGAGGAGATGCAGAAGTGGAAGCGGAAGGACCTGGCTGCTATTCACAGGAGCATGGCTAACCCAGGTAGGGCTTATGGTATGGTTTTGCTATGGGTAGGAGAGGCAAGAGAGGATAAAGAGCTTTTAGCAGGGATGGGTGAATCTGCCCCGCAGCAGCCTCCTCCTCTGCTCAGCTGAAACACCCCATGCTCTGTGCTGAATGAAGCCTGAGGTGAGAGCCAGCAGCAGGAGGAGGTAACTGAGCTGGTCCCCAGCTTCAACACTTGTCTTTTCCCCCCTGCTAACCGACCCCACACCACCTGAGGAGTTACACTGCCTCCAGTGTTACAGGTTATAATGTCATTTTTAACATGGTTTTTTGCCTGCTCCTCTGCAAAACTCACTCTTCACTAAGACTTCCTCATTCTTACTTACAAGACACATGCAGCTTTCAGGAGCTCAATATTGGCAAAATCAACTGGAGGTTTTTGTTCCAAACCCTGCATTTAATCAATGATAAAACACATCCTGCTTCGCTTAAAAACAGAAGTGCCATTGAAATTGTCAGGAGTCTCTCCTACAAATCCCATTTAAGATACAAACAGGATTCAGAGCATCCCTCTGTGCAGGAGTCCTGCCAAGGATGCTCAGTTCTGCCCCTGTGGGTCACCTGCCAGTGGTGGTGGCTCGGTTGCTTGGTCTAAGTCCCTTGTGATCGCTTCTTTAGCTCAGTTTAGGGACTCCCTGCCCAGCCAAAGCCTGCACCTGCACCACATCTCTCCCACGTGACAGATGCTGCCCATTCAGTCCTATGGCAAGAGCATGGGGTCGCGCTCGCTTGTGAAATGCTTTGGCTGGGCCCTGCTTGAGCAAACGGGTTAAAGTGTCTCTTCTGTCCTTGGGAATGGGCACTGCTCGTGCAGAGGAGCTGGACAAGCTGATCACCGACAGACCCGAGAGCTGCCGGCGGCCCAGCAAGCAGCCCGAGCCCGAGGTCTCTGCCCTGAGCCGCATGGCAGCAGCACAGGGCCGCATGTCCCTGGCGCAGCCGCTGATGACGCTCTCGCTGCAGTCCATGCCCCTGCACCACCAGCTCCAGCCCCAGCCTCGCATCGCCCCGGACTCACCAGCACCAGCACAGACACCTCCTCTCCACAGCCTGCCTGATGGCAGCCACAGTCCTCTCCCACATCACCCCATGGGACGTGCACCACCGGACTTCCTGGATGTGACAGCGGACATGAACACGGAGGTGGATGCTCTTGACCCAAGCATCATGGATTTTGCATTACAAGGTACAGGAGGAAAAGCTGGGGTGGGGAAAGCGATTTATGTCCTCAATATATAACCAGGGATGTAACTGAGCTGAGAACTCTGGGTGCTGGCTGCTGCACTGTGACTTACCTGGCCCTCAGTGCATTTCTGCCCTGTGCTGAATGGGAAAGCAACCTACCTTCATGGTTCAAGAGCAGGCACTGCAGTAAATGTGAGCAGGGACATGCAGCTGCCTGGGTCTGGGAAAGCAGAGCTCTGCTGTTCTCCTTGGGTTTCCCCTTCTGCAAAAAGGGCTTCCCCAGCTTGGCATGGCCCCTGGCTTTCTGGTCAGCACAGGGTAGGTAGGTGCTGCCCAGAGAGTCTTGCACTCCTGGAACCAGAGGATTTGGAGGGGGGAACTGGGGAAGCAGCACTGGCCCTTGGGTTACAGACTGACCCTACACAGGGTGCCCGGGTGGGTTGGATGCATTGCTGTGACCAGACTTTGATGGTTCCCAGGTAACATATGGGAGGAGATGAAGGATGACAGCTTCAGCCTCGACACCCTGGCTGCCCTCAGCACCTCCCCACTGCACCTCTCAGACTGTGAGCTGGGCACCCCTGGCCTCACGCCTGTCTCCAGTGGCAGTGATCACTCCTTCTCAGACGTGCAGGTCACCGGCCTTTACACCACCTACACCACGCTGGACAACGTAGCAGCAGCAGCTCAGTACATGAACCCCCAGGGCAACAAACCCATCGCACTGCTCTGAGCTTTGCACCACACCGGGGACCTCCAACACAGGGGCCAGTTGCTCCCAACCATTAAAATCCAACCTGAAATCAATACGAGAGCTCCTCCTGCACACGCTGTTTCCTGGGACACAGAACAGGATGCCAAAATAATCCAAACTCTCACTATTGGAAACCACTTTCACCCATTGGAAGGCAGAAGGAGGGGAATGGACCCTTGTGCTGCAGGACTGGGGAGCGCTCCAGAAGGATGTGGAAGGCCTCAGACTAGAAAGTAACTAAGGTACAGTGAGCCCAGTTAAGGTACACACACTTAACCGGTGCTGGCATCTGGATGCTCTTTGGGCATCACTTACACAGAAGCCAACAGAACCCAATGGGACTGTCAGCACCGAATTGGAGCTCGAAAGCTTTGATCCTGCACCGTTGCATCTCTTTTCCTAAAGTTACCAAATAACTGTTGCCCTTGAACAAGGAGCACCCAGGGTCTGGAGCCACTTGCACCACTCACACTTGTCGGACATAATTATAGTTAATTTATTGTTACGAGCTAGGAAAAAAGGAGGAAAAACGCTAAAAAGGAAAGATCCAACCCATAGCAGAGAACTGTTCTATGTAGGATTAAAAGCAGAGCCCTCACCTGTGAGAGGAGTGGAACTACTGAATTGTTAAAGTAGGTTTTAGGAATTATGCCTATGTTTAGGGGGTTTGATGGGATTAGATGTGGGTAGATCTGTGCATTGTGCTCCTGCTTGTAAATTTATTTATATTTATTGGTATGAAATGATGTGAAGGTCATCGAATGCTGCAGTGCTCTGCTTTACACCCACTAAATTATTCCTGCTCCAAACGCAACCAGGCCTACCACTGTTGTTACGCTACCTTGAAAGAAGCACTTTGGATACTGTGAAACTCAAGTGTTATAAAGAATAACTCAGAGACCAAATATTGTATCTGTTCCTAGTGACCGTGGCAACGTTCTCTCCTGATTAACCCAATGCAACTGAGGCTAATGTAGGCTTTTACACTGTCAAGCCCTGTTTTATACCTGGTAACAGCCCTTGCAAAGGATAAGGAGACACCTGAAAATCTACAAAGGCACTGGATGTTGGAATTCAGCATTCAGTCTACTTACCCCTTGGCGAGCACGGAGGGATGCTTATATCTCGTGCTTCATCTGTTCCTCTGCATCCATAGACACTCCTGGTTCCTGGGCTTGCATCCGTGTGCTCACAGGCTCCTCATCCCACACTGCAGGATGCTGGGGCCTGGAAACCCCACTGTGAAGATCAGGGGCTCTGTGCCTGAATCTTCCCCCCAGGCATCTGCTCACAACCACCTCCTCTAAAGGATGCTCCACGTCCTCATTTACTGTCATGAGTGATCCTTTGCTGTGAGCGGTGGCATTGCTGCTTCTTCATGTGTTAAATAAACATTTCTTAGCACTCAGCCTGTGGTTGTGAGTGTTGTCACCTCACCAGAGACAGGCAAGGCACTGCCACACCGTGGCTCCCTGTTAACAGCTATTCCAAGGCACCTGCTAGTGGAAATCCAAGCCAGCCAGGAGATACATCCATGTAACAGGGATGAGGAGCGGGTGCTTTGCAGCAGTCTAGGAGTGGGGTGTTCACATGCCCCCACTGAGAGCAAAGCATCTCGTCCTCTCACAGTGGATGAGCCACACACAGTGCCCATCTGCAAAAGGGGGTGAGAGCCTCCCTCTGGAAGGGCAGCTTGCCCCAGGCTTCACTGCCCTCACACACACAGAGCAGCATTTGCCCCTGGCTCAAATCCCCCCGGAGAGGAGGGGCTCACAGGGATGTGGGATATGAGCTCTTCCTGCCAGCCTGTTCCTGAAAACCCCTCCAGCTCAGTGCATGGAAGAGCTCTGGAGCAGGGGAAGCGCGCACAAGAGGGATGCTCAGGGCTGCTCTGCACTGCAGCAGTGTCAGTGCTGCAGGGAGGGGGCTGCACGGTGACAGAGGCACTGGCCCCTGCTCAGAGCCACCACATTTACACAACAGCAGGAGGAGGTCAGGAGAGCTGCCCCAGAGCTGGGCCCCCTTTATTGCCTGGGTCTGGCTCCCATACAGCGACCACCACATCCTCTTCCCAACAAAGTGCAGCAACACCTTCCAAGCCACAAAGCACTTCATAAGGCCCTTTTCTCCCCTCCAGCCCTAGGACAGGGAGACTCCCTCTGTAGACACTATGGGACCCCACAGGCATGGCCAGCACTGCACTGGATCCAGGTATCCCACCTCCTATCACCACCCTGCATGGCAGCACCACCCCTGTGCTGTCAAAGTGACACTGAGACACTGCAAAGCACATTCCACATTTCCCCTCCATGAACCAGGCTCAAAGACCACTTCAGATGCAAGGTGCAGGTCCAGGCAGACAGAGAGCACACCCCAGCTACTGTGCTCCAGCAGAGGAACCGAGTCACTGGGGCAGGAGCACCAGGAGCCATGTGCTCCCTCCTCTCCATCCCCTGCAGGAGCCACAGGCTGAGAACACCCCAAGGAGCTGCAGCAGGAGCCAGCAAGGACACGAGACAGGCGAGAGGAGCAGTTGGGTCAGTCAAACTGTGGAGGATCCATTGATGTTTCTGCTGCACAGGTCGCCGATGTCTCTTCATGGCCACCAGCAATTCAGTCCCATCTACTGATGGCTCCCCAGAAAAGGGGTGGACGGGACAAGCTGCTCCTCATAGTCCCCAGGTTCATTAGAAAACAGCACTTTGAGAGTGCTGCTTAAGCAGGAGTTAAACTTCCTTGTGCCAGTGCCTGGTCAGCCCCAACATAGCCATATGGAGACCTCCTCCTCGTCTTCATCCCAACTCCTCTGCGGTGCCTGAGCCATGCAGTTTGTACTTCCAGCTCCATCCAGTCTCCTGAGACATGTCTGATGTTGGTTCTTGCTTTAAAGACAAAGGCCAGAGCTTGAACTAAAACACAGTAAAAGATTTTAGCTCTAAACCCAAGCTCTGCACCAGGTCCAGACCCCAGGCCTGGCTCAGGATGAGTCTATCTTCTGCCAAGCTGCTCCTCTGATGAACACCCCAGCGCCAGAGGGAACTTTGATGGATGGCAAGCCCAGCTTCAGGGCTTAAAACACAAACACTGCCACCCTTCATTTAGGCACACGAGTACGAGCCCAAAGCTGCAGTTCGAGGCTGAGGAACCGGGTGAGGAGGTGAGGTCTGTCCTCTGGGCAGCAGCATGTCCCTGTGTCCTGGCTGCCCCATGGCAATGCCCTGCACACCGCAGGCTGCTGGCTCAAGATGGGCTGTTATTATCCACCGTTGACAGGAGATGGACAACCTGGGCCTTCTGTGCAGGGGTGAGGTGCTGAGCTGCCTGGATGATGCAGTCCATGGCCACCTCGGGGTTGGTTTGGACCAAGCTGCAAGGCAGACAGGAGAGGAAGGCTGCCCTGGAGGCTGAAGCAAAAACTGCCTCATCTCCACCACATGCTGTCCCCAATGCAGGGCATCACCACCCCATCCCAGCTCCTGTGGCCACTCACCTCCGGATGCGCTTGAGCACGTAGTCCCTCTTCAGGTACTTGATGTTCTCCCGGATGGCTGACTGGGTGCTTTCATCCTCTTGCATGTGCTTCTCCAGCCACTCCACCACCACCTGGTTGTTGTCCCAGAGGTAGCTCTGGGGAGAGCAGCACCATGGGCAAGCGGTCCTGCTGCCTGCACAGCCTGAGCTCTCTTTCTGCTGTGGCCTCACAGTTTTAACTCCCATCACAAAACCAGGCAAGGGGGCTTTGCTTCTCAGCTGTGCACACATAGCACAGCACAATCCCCACTCCCTGGCATGCAAACACCCACCCTGCGAGCAGTAACTCCCATCACACTTCTAAACCCTCAGGGAGGCATCAGTGAGCAAGAGGGAAGAAGGAGACAGCCCCAGGGGTGCCTCAGGAGGTTGGGGCTCGCAGTACCTTCTCAGCCCCTTCTGTCTCCATGAACCAGCGCCGCAGCATGGACTGGATGTGGATGTGGCTCAGCTCACTGTTTGCCCTCAGGACCTCAGCCTTCACCACCTCCTCCAGCAGCAGCCGGCGCAGGCGCCAGTAGAGGAAGGAGCGGGCGCTCTTCCACTCCAGGATGTCCTGCAGGAATAGAGCAGAGCCTGGCTTTGTCCTTGCAGGAAAGAGAGGAGCTGATGGGCAGTGACTGCTCCCTCATAGCTCGCACTGTGGGGCTCTGCGCCCAGTGCAGGAACACTGAAACCCAGAGCCCTAGGAAGGGATTCTGTGCCACCACAGCAATGCCCCATGCCCAGCCCCATCCCACGGTGCCCTGGCTCACCGTGATGACGCCCTTCTCCTGCATGCGGCCCGGGGTGTCATGCAGGTCAGCAAAGTGCAAGGCCACCTGATAGTACATGGGCAGCAGGAGCTCCTCCCGGGCCTTGAGCTGCTGCTCCAGCTCCTTGCGCTGCGCCTCGGACAGCTCAGGGGTCCCTGTGGGAGATGCCATGCTGAGCAATGCCCCTCTGTTCCTGTGATGGGATGCACAGGACACCCCAGGGGCTGTGCTCAGCTCCGTGCTCCCACATCAGCCACCCCCACCAGGAAACGGGGTGCCCAGCATCACATCCCTTTGCTTTGGAACATCTACACCCCTGCTCTGCAATGACTGTGCTCATCCCATGAAGTACTGATCCAGCATGGCCGTCATCATTCTTCATCTCAAAGCATGGGAGAAAAGTCCAGCACCATATACAGGCGTTTCAGGGTACCCCCACATCCTCTTGGCAGGATCCACCATCAGAAAAGCCATAAGGAATTTCCACAGAGGAACACTACAGGATCTCCTGATGGTGTTTGGGCCTCACGTTTCATCTTACTGTTTCCAAAGCCCACAAACTGAAACACCCTTCTCTTACCCAGCTGCTCAGCCAGCTTGGCATAGACTGCATCAATCCTTCTCATGGTCTTCACCAGATCTTTCTTTCTAAACTTAATCTCCACCGTTCCTCCAGGCTCCAAAATGCCTGCCCTGGAAGGAAAATGGAGTAAAGACCAAGGACTGCAGAGGAGATTGAACCCTGGGACAAGAGGCACAGGCAGCTCTCGGCAGGATTGTGACTGCAGTACTGCACCAGCTCTCATTTCCCCACACACAGGTTCTGGATGCTGACCTGCTCTCCTTGTCTGCATAGAGCTCCACATAGAAGGGGTTGATGGTGGAGTCGATGACCACCCAGGAGCCCCCCCGCAGCTCTGCATGTGGTGGGATGTAGACCAGGATGGGCTGCTTGAAGTCCCGCAGGCTATCGACAATAAAGGCACCGAACTTCAGCATTTGGTCGTACATATCTGAAAACCAAAGGGATTTAAGCTGGGTGCTCTGACTGCCATAGGTTCCCAAAGCCACCTTCTCCATTGAAGAGGCCGAACCAGCACCCCAAAACCAGCCCAGCAGGAAGCCACCAAGCCCTGGGACCTGGGAATGCCTCATCCCATCCCCAGCCTAACCCTGCATCCTACTGTGGTTAGGCAGGGCACTGGTGGGCTGGCTCATCCCAAGACCCCATGGGGCGGTGGGAGCACCCACAGTACAGGGATGTGGGCACCCCAAGCTCAGGTACCTTTCATGCCGCTGGAGAAGCCTCTCCAGTTGGCAAAGATCATGAGTGGGAGATGCTCCCGGTTGAAGTCCCGAATAGCCTGGGCTGTTTTGAAAGCAGAGTCTGGGAACCAGACCTGCCCAGCCTGCTGGACTATCTGGAAGAGACAGAGCAGCAGCACTGAGTGTGGCACCAGTGCTCCCCAGCACGCTGCACTGGGAGGTCAGCAACACGTGGTGCAAGAGCTGAAAGCTGAGCGAGCAGCCTTCGTTTCACCTGGTTTCAAGGAAAAGCCAAAGGATCACACTAAGCTTCCTCCCTGCCCCCCCCTCCTGCCCCACTGAGGTCTCCCCACACACCTTTGCCTCCGAGTCCAGGTTGGCCGGGTCCGCAGGTATCGTCACCTCCACGGTGCGGGTCTCGACAGCGATGACACCCACAGGGAGACCTCCCAGCCTGCAGCAGGGCAGTGTGCTCTCAGCAGAGGCCACTTCCCCTCCCCGCTGCACTCCAGCCCCACCAGAGAGGTGTTCCCACTCCACCATCCCAAAAGGCATAAGAGCATGGCCCCACATGCAGGCTCCCTGCCCCTGCTCCCAGCAGTACCTCGCTCTGCCAACCACAACTGTCTGAGCCCATGGCCTCATGATCTCCATGAAGCTGCCCTGGTCAAAGAAGCCGCTCTGCCAGGTCCCCTTGACTGCTGCAGAGCACAGGAAAAGGTGGAGTGGCACCTACGAGGTACGTTTGGGAGCGCTGATGCAGAGGTCTCAGCTTGCTCTCACTTACTTGGATGGGGTCTCCCTGCCAGCATCCACCTAGGATCGTAAGGGACTTTGGAAGGGACAAAATCGATTTCTCTTTCAATGGGGTCAGTTATGGCAATCATGGGCACTGGGCTCTGGTTGTCCTGCAAGGGAGAGCCCCAGAGGGCAGGTCACCAGCCAGCTATGGGGTGACACCCACAACCATCATCCTGCAGCACCCTCCTACCTTGGGCATGTATGAGAGCCACTGCAGGATAGTGTAGACCCCCTCGAAGTCATCCGGGACGGTGACATGGGAAACACCGTTGTTGTGCATGATCTGCACCCCTCCTAGCTGGTTGTTGGAGGTGTAAACTTCACGGCCCAGCACCTAGTCAGAATTAACACACAGATCAGGCTCTGCTCACGCAGGAGCTGCTGCTCCTTGCTCTAAGTCAAACACCTGCACAGGCATGTTCCTCTGCCTACCAAGGGATGTTAAAGGAAATGGATCCTGCTTTTGACAAGTTGTATTGGTTTAGTCCAGCAGGTTTCAAATCAGCTCAAACCAGTGTCATCCTGCCCAGAGGTGGGTCCTGCCCCTAGGGCCAGAGCCCAACTATTCCTGTGGCAGCTCCTCCAGACAGGTCCTATGAGGTGACATGCAGGGACCTACCACCTCTTCCTATGGGAAGGAGCCCATGAGTACAGTGGCAGGAGAGAACACGCAGCCAGAGCACGGTACCTTATTGAGAGCAGTGACACCAGTGAGGATGATGTGGGAGTTCTCCACCTGGATGACACGCTGGCCCAGCCTCACCAGGTATGCACCAATCCCGATGGCACGACAGGACACCTGGGTACACACACAGGGACACGGGAGGTTACTGTCTCACATGGAGAAAGGGCTGCAGCACAGCCTGGGAGCACGGGGAGAATGATGCTCTGCAGGGGTCTGCACAGTCAGGTTATGCCAGCTCACTTGTTGCATCCTATTATTCCCCTTAGGATGACCTTAAAATCACATAGAAGACAGGGAAGGAGTGGAGGTGGGGAGGAGCCCGTGGCCATACCATGCTGATGGTCACTATTTCATCGTAAGCACGAGAAGACTCCCCAGCGATGGTACCAGCAGCTCTCAGGTTTTCCACCCCAAATCCATTTTCCTTCCCAATGATGTCCAGGAGGACATACCTGGGGGGAAAGCAGAGCCACAGTGGCGTAGGTAGGACAGAGGGAAGCAGGGAAGCACGCACCTCATGATGTGCCTGCAGGATGCTGAGCTGCATCCTGGCAGGGATGTAGTGGTCCTGTGTGCCCCATGGGATACGGGCTCACCTGGACTCGCCTCCTTCCTCTACATGCTCACAGTGCACTGAGTTCATGGTGCTGACCCTCGTGTAGTCCTGGGGGGTCAGGTACAGGTACTTGAACCCCTGATAATGAAGAGGATGAGTTGTGGATTGTGAAGCCCTCCATGCACGGACTCATTGACCCCGGTTTTCTGTCCCGGTTTAGATGTGGGCAAGGAATGACCAGAGAAGCCCTCTGCTCTCTGCGGTGGCAGGAGGGGAGGAGCTCACACACCTTGTAGGGGTCCTCAGGGTCCACCCAGGCTACCTGGAACATGTGCTTTATCTCATCAGCAAAGCCGATGCGGGCACCGCTGTTGGCAGCGATGTAGATGCGGGGGATGCCCTCGGCCCGCGCCAGCTCCGAGGCCCGCAGGAAGACCAGGTCCTCCTCTGGCCCGAAGGAGCCAATCCTGTGTGTGATGTCATTGCAGATGAGCACAATGTCCCGGCCCTTTGGATACTCGGGGGTCTTCAGCTTCATTTTGAAAGCCACCATCCCAACCTGTCCCAAAAGAGCACAGGGTCACAGGGCTCCTCTGGAGGAAAGGGATCTGAGCCGTAGGCTGGACTAACCCACAGAGAGGATGCTTGAGGAGCATCTCGCAGGCTTTAAGCACCAGCCTTTCCCACCTCCTGCAGCACAGCTTGCCGCCACTGCTTTCCTAAATCACCCCTCACTACCTGATTCCCTCCAGGAGCCCTGTTCATCTGCGCAAGCTGCCCCTGCGAGTCCAGCACCAGCTCAGTATAGGTCAGGATGTCCTTTTGGCGCTGCTGTGAGGAGCCCCACAGCTTGAAGAGGGCCTGCAGAGACACAGCACACAGGATGAGCTGGAAGCAGGCAGCTGGGGCAGCTCTGAGGCTATCACTGAGCACACACACACACTCCTGCAGCAGGCTGGGGCTTGGGGGGAGCCATCCTTCAAGACGTTAAGCTTGCAAGAGCTAGGAATGGCTTTAGAAATGCTTCATACAATCAAAAGCGCTGAGGTTTGGGCTCTTCTTTTTGTCGTTTGCCAGCTCAGGGGAGAGGATTCTTTCCCCCAGATGGGAATGTCTGGGCAGGGTGGGTGCAAACAACAAATGCAGTGCTTTGGAGCACTGCTATTATCCACACTGACCTGCCTGATCATCTCTGGGAAGTCATACACATAGGTGGTGCCCAAGGACTGTGCCTGGAACCGCTTGGCCTGGAGCAGGTCCTTGGTGACATAGGCAGTGTTGATGAGCATCCCATGCTGCTGCCCTTGCTTGTCCCCGTACGACTGAAACATGATCTGCAGAGAAGGGCAGAGCATTGGCTGCCTGCCCTCGGCATGCAGGCGAGTCCCTTCTGCAACACTAAGGTGCCAGAGCCTGGCAGGGCTGGAGCACTGCTGAGCTCTGCCTGGCCAAGATGCTCTACTTGACCAAACAACATGCTTTGCAACCCCACTCTTTGCTATTGAGGGCACAGAGTGTGCTGGAAGCACCAGTAACACCCTAATGCTGACCTCCCAGACCAAAAACTGCCCACCTACACACCAGCTATACCCCAGGGAGTCCGAACGGATGGAGTTCAGCACCATTTTGGAGCAAAGCATCACCCTGAGGTGCCCAAATGGATGTAGCCCCAAGGGCAGGGAAACCAGGGCAGCCCTGGGAATGCAGCTGCATGGTCCCAGGTCTCTAGGATACACCGGCATTGCAGGTGCATGAGGAGTCTTGCAGCAACCACCCCAAAGCTTCTCTGTGCCAATAGCTGCTCCAGCAGTCATGGCTGGGCTCCTGACACCGCAGTTACTCACACTGCCAGTGGTGGGGTCCTTCACTTCCTTGTAGAGGCTGATGTTCAGGTAGTAGCCGGACTCATTGGTCAGGAAGAGACGGATGGGGATGGCCTTGGCAGTGGGTGTCAGGCGGATGTTGATTTTCACCTCGGCCTGCAGCACCCGAAGCTTCCAGAGGCGGCTGCCATAGCGCATCACCACGGACCGCACCGACTCCTCGATCTGGGATGGGATGGCACACGGGTGGGTCAATGGCCCTCAGTGACAACACTGTCCCAGAGTGTGCAATGCCAAGGCAGCCTCTTTGCATCCCCACCTCAAGGTCGGTTTGGATTTGTTTTGGGGAAACCCCTTCCCCTATCCCTGGGGGCTGGTGCTGCCATCCAGCCTCTCCACTGGGGAGACACAAAGATGAGGTCCCAGATCCTCCTGAATGGACACAGCCCCATTCCTTCAGACCATACACTCCCTGCAGGAAAAGTCTGCTGCTCACCCTTGTGCTCTCCACATCTGCTTGTTCAAGTCCCTACAAATATCCCTGATCATTGTGAAGTGTGAAATCTCAGCACCTCACCAGCAAACAGCCCACAGTGAGGGTCTGACACAGAGATTAAGCTGCAGGAGTCTTTGGGGTTGCCAAATCCACCTCCTATCTAGCATTTGGTGAGCACTGGATGGGATCAAGGACTGACAGAAAGTGTGGGGCATGGTACCAAGCCTGAGGATGACACAGTCTCTATCACGCTGATCAGCGACACCCTGCCAAGTAGGAAGCAAAACACCAAGAAACACACCTTGGATGGGTCCATGATGACAGTGGGGACAAAGTTGAGGAAGATGTGATTGCAGTCGGTGCGAACAGTGGTGTTGCTGGAGGCCACCTCCAGCTCATCCATCGCCTCCAGGAGCAGCCGCTCGCCCTCATTCTGCAGGTACTCGAAGGAAGCCTCCTGCAGTGCACCGGGTGGCTCAGGGGAGGCCAAAGCACCCCCTGCACCCCCAACTCACCCACCTCTACCCACAGCCGAGGGCTCAGCGTGGCCTTGCCTTGGTGATGAAGTCTGAGTGGCGCACGATGGCACGGATGAAGAAGCGGTAGTCTGTGGCCTCGGTGCCCGCCTGCACCCTGGCAGCCCCCAGGTACAGATGCATCTTGTGGTTGGCACATGGGATGGCTGTCAGGTCGAAGTTCCGCATGCGGCTCAGCTCCAGCTGGAAGGCCAATGCTGGCTCCAGGTGCCGGTAGATGCGGTCCTCTGCAAACTGGGGCAGCACAGGGGGGTGAGTGAGGGGCTGGTCACCATATCACCAGATGGATTCTGCTCCAACTGCAGCTCCTACCTCATCCCTGGCTCTGAACGTGAAGAACTTTGGGAATTCTCTCTAGGGCAAAGGGAGAGAGAACAACGTGAATACTTCTGGGAAAAGAACTGAAGTAATCAAAGGCTTTTAAAGGCAGCATAAAGCTATGGAGTGGCCACACAGGAGCCACACAACAGCAGAGATATTGGCAGATAATACAGGACATAAATCACTCGTTGAACTCATTAATTAACTGCCAGCTCCTGATGCTCAGGAGGTACATCCATCACTCAGTGCTATGGCTGCAAGTTCCTTATAGATGTCTCTAGGCATTTCAGGGAGGCAGAAGCTCAATGTGTCTAAAGTGACTCTGCCTGCCTGCAGCTCAGTCTGCACTCACCTGCTGGGCAATGAGAAATGTGATTCTCCGGAGCCCACAGTCAACGAGGAACTTTTTCTACATGGAAACAGCAGATTCCACCAATCACAAGAGCTCAAACACCTCCACTGAGGGAGCAGACAAAACCCAAGCGGCTGCTGTGGGGTGCAGGGGTTTGCAGGGTCTGCAGAACTGGGGTCCAGTCCCAGTGACAGACCTTGGACTGGGCAAAGGCTCTGAAGATGGGCACCAGCTTCTCATCTTCTGCATGGTCAGCCCAGCGGAGCGCGACGTTGAGGATATGGATTGGCTCCTCGTGGATGCTCTGGGAACAAAACCAAAGCCCTGGTCAACTGCAACCAGCGGCAGCAGTGCCATCCCAGCACCACCTGAGGGATCAGAAACAGCAGCATGCCCACCTTGGCCTCCTCCTCCTCAAAGATGGTGGCTCGTGACTCGTTGAAGAACACACTCTCTGAAGGTGGGTTGGCAAAACAGGCCATTACTTCATCGAAGTTCCTGCCCAAACAGCAGGGATGGGGTGGCAGGTGAGTGCGTCATCCCCACCCTTGCCTGAGGGAACAGCACCAACAACAGACCAGGATCACCAGCCCATGACAAAGCCACAGCTCATGAAACACAGCGGAGCGGTGCTGTGTTCATGTGCAAAGATGTTAATGTGTGCTAGGCAACTTTCCTCAGGTGCCACATGTCCCCAAAAGACACGTCATGTCCCCACCATGGTGCCCCAACTTCGGGCTGCAGGGGGAACAGGAGCTGCTGCCAGTTTTGGCTCTTTCACCCCCTTGTGCTCCCCAATGACTGCATCAGCACCCAAAAGACATGTTTCTGACCAGCAAGGCATGTCCTTGCACCCACCTGGTGAAGTCCTCAAATCTGTCAAAGGCCACCATAGCTCCCAACCGCTGGCTCAGGGGAGAAAAGCCACTGTCCATGAAGAGCTCAGTGCTGTGCCGGGCCAAGTCAGGGTTGGATACGCTGATGGGGACAGACATCCTGCATGTGGGAACAAGGCAGACATCAGCCATGGGTGGAGGCACTGCTCCTCAGTCCAAAAGGGACCACACAGATCCCGTATGGGATCCTGACCCAGAGCACGCTCATTCTGCTCCACTGGTAAAGGGAGGGCACAGCAGTTCCCTCTGAGGGTCCCCATGTTTTGCATGGAGGAGCTGATCCAAACTCCCATACCTGTTTGGGTGGGAGGAGGGCAGCATGAACTCAAACTCCACCAGGCAGCTGCCATCCGAGAGCTGCCGGTGCTGCAGGCTGTGCAGCTCATAGGCGAGGTACCCCCGTCGCACATAGACCTGGAGGGGGACAGCAGGAGGTACCACTGTGCCCCTGCTCCCACCACACACATCCGTGTCCCCTCCAGAGCTTCCAGGCCTCTGGGGCCCCCCGAGCCCTCACCTCCAGTGCTGCCATGCGCACCGCCTGGTTGGTGTGGTAGAAGAAGATGGGAAGCACATCGAAGATGGTGGTTTCTGAGAGGATCAGTTTCTGGGGGAAGAAAGCAAGATTACAGGCAAGGATGAAGTGGGAGCCCCGCACCCCATCAGAGGATGGCAGAGACATGCTCCAGAGGGGTTCCTCAATATGGGGCTATGCAGGACGGGTCATGGGACACCCAGTCCATCATGGGGACACTGAAAGACCCAGATTCACACATCGGTCCTTCACCAAAGAGGGAGAAGAGCAGGGAATGTGGCCTGGCAGCAGTGGTAGCACCTTCTCCTCTGCTCCCCACAGGCACCGACACTGCAGCAAGGCTTTGATTGCTTTTTGAGCTATTTCTAAGACTAAACCCCTTGCAGCTCCATAAAGCCACCTAAATACCCCCCGTGGAAAAAAGCACAATTCCCAACCTTCAGGTTTTCAGGGGAGAACTCGTGTCCATACATGTCGATAGAAGAGAGGAATATGGACTCCACCTGGTTGTACCGAAGCTCATAGGAAGGCAGGTGAGAGGCAATGAGTACCTGCAAGGGGAAAGGCTGCTGGGAGCACAGGGGATGGGGACAGGGTTGGGGACAGGGTGACAAGGTGCTCACTGACCTGCCGGGCTCTCAGGGCCACTTTGGAGTGCTCGGTCTTGCTGAGCTGTGTCAGCTCGTTGAGGATGGCTGTGAGCTCATCTGTCAGCATGGGGTCACGGCCACAGAGCTGGTCCTGCAATGCACACACCACCATGGCTTGGCTCAGGCCACTCACTGCAGGATGGCTTCCTCCCACATCCCCAGCACCTCGGGGACAAGAGCTGAGGAGTTCAAATGGGTGAATGCTGCTCATTGACCCAAGTGCAGCAATGCCATGTTACAGAGGGGAGATAAAGTACACCTAACAAGGCAGACACTTGAATGTAATCCCCAAACCCTGGGCATTAAACAGAGGAGTAGGAAAGCAGTTTTTCAGCTGTCCATCTGCTTTCAAAGGGAAAGCACAGGGCTGTGACAGCCATCCACAGCCACGTCCCATCTGCAGCGACACAGAGCTTGACTTGGCTTACAGCCTCTTCCCCACCCTTGCCCTTCGCCTCTGGTGCCTTAGGGCAGGGGCTGTACTCACAATTAACATTGTCACCAGGAGGTTCTTCTTTGCCACCTGGGCATGAGAGAAGATGCTCTCCAGCACAGGGGTCATGTCAGGTTTGCACTGCTCCCGCAGGCTGATGACACACTTATCATAGTGAGCTGTGGGACAGAGCATGGTGTGAGCCCTGCAGACCCCCAGAGACCCCCCCAGACCCCTTCAGCCCCTCAGCACTCACCATGCTGGAACTGTGTCTCCACTTGCAGGTAGCGTCTTAGCAGGTCCAGCACCACTGCCTTCATGTAGCCCGGGATGCCACTGCGGTACCTGGGGAGCAGAGAGCCCAATGTGCTGTGAGTTGGTGGCAGTGTTGGGGACAGCAGGGGCTCATAGACAGGACAGGGCCCACCTCTGCACCAGTTGCACCAAGCTCTGCGTGTTCATGAAGAAGACCTCCCGTTCAGCCTTCCTCTGAAGTGTGGCTGCATAGGTGTCCAGCACACTGGCGATCTGCAGGGAGAAGGCACATGGTGAGTGCAGCTCAGGGGACCTCTGACAAAGGATGTAGTGACAAGACAAGAGGGAATGGCTTTAACCTGCCAGAGAGGAAACTGAGATGAGCTCTTGGGCAGAAGCTGTTCCCTGTGAGGGTGCTGAGCGCTGGCACAGGGTGCCCAGAGGAGCTGT
>JASSUY010029960.1:0-12632 GCA_032466535.1 Forpus xanthops
TGAATTCATTTACAACTCAAAGTAACGATTGTAGCAAGTGATGACAGGTAGTAAGTGGCATAGTCTTGTCTTTTTCTCTTCAAGATGAACCACTTTCCCTGGATTATGGCATGCTTACTCTTCCCTCTTGCTCTAAAGATGCACTGCTCCTCTTCCCTCTTCCTGCATCCATCACTGGGAGCACCAGCTGAGTACTGGCCCAAAGAACTCATGAAGGCAAGGATTATTTCATTTACAGATCAGTGAAAAGTTTCCTCACTGTCTACACACCAGCAGAACAAACCAAAACCCATAAAAGTATAACCCAACTCATTTGCTGCAGCTCACAGCTTCAGCCTTTACAGATACGACTTAAGTACTTGCTTGTACACACTTCACAGCAAGGCATCCTGCCAGCCAAATCAATAATCCTTGCATTTAAAATCCACCCATGAAGGAGGCAACTATGGAATCTTTCTGGGGGCTGGCACAGGAGATCTGCATCTTCCTGGTTTCATGACTTTGAATAATAATACAAGAGATTTGTAAGTTACATTTAAATTGATTTTAAATGAACCCAAACCCCAAATATAAACATAACTAAAATGCTGGACAAGAGTCCATTTTAACCCATTTTTACATCTCTTACGTTTTTGAGATAGCACAAGCTGAAAGCCCAGAACTTGAATGAAGGTAGGCTTCAGCATTTGAGGCACCAATGTGGTCTGAATTAGACAAATGAGGCAAAATCCTGGACATAGACATCCAGGCATGGAAGCCATTTAAACCATGACTATTTTAGGGCTCCTTAGCACAATTTGTCTTAGCACAAACTGACCCACAGGTCTACTAAAGCTGTGCTAACATAGGAACTGTTTTCTGGCTGATCTAGAAATAAGATACCCCAGGTAGTGTGTGTTTTCAAAATTTTTACAATATGCAATACTATTCTTCCCTTGATTCTGCCTTTTATATACTGTTGTGGTTTAAGCTCAGTCAGCCACACAGTCTCTCTCTCATTCCCCCACTTTTCTCTCCCACACCCATTCCTGGAGGAATGTGGAGGAGAACTGAAAAAGTGTGACTCCCATGGGTTGAGATAATAACAGTCCAGTAACTAAGGTATAACACAAACCACTACTGTTACCACCAATAATAGTAATGGTAAGGGAAATAACAAGGGAAGAGAACACAACTGCTCACCACCCACCGACAAATACCCACCCCAACCTGAGCAATGATCTAACCCTTTCAGGTAACTCCCACCAATTTATATAGTGGGCAAGACGTTCTGTGGTATTGACTACCTCTTTGGTCAGTTTGGGTCAGGTGTCCTATTTCTGCTTCCTCCCGGCTTCCCCTCCTCCCTGGCAGAGCATGAGGCTCAGGAAGTCCTTGGTCAGAGTAAACATTCTAAGCAGTAACTGAAAACATCGGTGCTCTCAGCGCTGTTCCCAGGCTGAAAGTCACAAACACAGCACTGCATCAGCTACTAAGAAGGAGAAAAAAATGACTGCTACTGCTTTACCCAGGACATATACCAAATGGAAATAAAATGCAATATAAACTTGTTTGTCACTGCCAGAGAAATAAGGTTCAGATTGATCACAGTGTCCAAGAGATGATGATGCTGGCTGCAAGAGCTCTGAAAAGGGGGTGTGGGGGTGTATAGGGTAGCTCAGAACGAAATATGTTTTTCCACAGAGATTAGAGCTGAATTGGACTGATAAGCCCAATATTAAGTACTGAGCTACAGTTGTTTCTCAACTTTGAAAGTTCAACATATATCAAATTAAAAGAAAAATCAGTGGAAATAAATATTTTGTAAAGAGATCTCCTTCAACAGTTCCCTATGACACCGATACCAGCTGATAGAAACAATGAGGAAAGTGTAAACTTCAGCCTCTTGCCAAACAACCTTTCTGAAACACTCAGGATTTTTTAGCTGAAACAGTAATTTTCCTTCCTTCCAAGACCAAGTTTGTGTGAAAAGGTATAGAAAATACGTACAAGGCACGAAGTGGAAATGGTATTTTTCCAGCAGGAGCAATGGCTTCTATTCCTAACTCCCACATCCCTAACTCTCAACTGATGCCACCCCTCCACCCTGACTGAGAATTGCACCGCAGCAGCAGCCACCGGCAGAAAGCAGGCATGAGAAAGGGTTTTCCTCAAAACATATGCAAAAGCCTTAGTACTGCAGATGGCATGGCACTCAGAAGATCTGTTTTCCATGTCACTCCATAGCTAGCTATTTCCAGCAAAGCACTGGACTGTTTCGCAGCAGATGCTTGCTTGTATAGGTCTGGGAGCAGAGGAGTTACACTAATGAGCTCCATGGACCAGGATTCGCAAAGCCAGGCATCCCTCCTGTCTCCTCTCCCGCAAGGGAAGCTACCGGCAATTCTTTATAACAACTAGAGGCAGGATATTTCTCAGGCTCCCTTCTTTGCGAGGCGAAAGAAAACCAGCCAAGATTGAAGGTGATCTCCGCAGCTCAGGGAGACCACTCCACAGGTTAAATCAGCGCTGTGCCGCCAGCTCAGCTCAGCACGTGTCGCTGGCACATTCCCTAACCCCGCCGGGGTTAAGCCGGAGGCTGAGTGCGGGGCTTCCCATCCTGCCACCGCCCGGCAGGGATTTGGGGACAGCGCAGGAAAAGGCTTTGCTGCTCCCTGCGCCTCCTGCAGCATCGGCGAATGCTGGGACGTTCCCTTGCAGAAAACGTAGCACAGGAAAGACTCTGGAAGGAGCAAGGGTAACGCAGGGCCAGGCTGGCTGTAGGGCACGGAGTAATGGAAGTGCTGGAGGCTTTGCAGGGCTGCCAGCCTGAGTCTCTGTGTAGGAAAAGACCGGAAGATGTTGCCTGCTGCTGCAGGCTGTGGGTAGACCCTGAAGCCTGCCCACTTACACCAGAACTAAGCAAAACCCGTCCAGGGAGATGGAAGCACAAAACTGGGGTGGGGAGGTGCTGCGAAGCACAGCTGTGAGAAGTCACTGCAGTTTAACAGTGGCCATTCATCACTACAGGACTAGCAGTCACCAGCTTTGATCATCATTATGCCATGAAAGAGTTCAAATTTTTTCCCTTCGGTTAGATTTAGGATCATACTTTGAGCAACAATATCTGCGAGGTCTGCATACTATAAAGGATTTGGGTTTTTTTTACCTTAACTTTCAAATCCCTGAGTAGCTGAAGGTGGATGTAAAACCTCATGCAGGTTTTCGTCTCGCTCATGCACTCTCAGTCTTGGATATTAGACAAGAATTTTCTTGCAAGTTTGGGAAATCAGTAATTTTTCAGGTACATTATTTCTCCACACACAAACAAGCCTTTATATAAGGTACTGTACCGCTTTACACCTCATTTTCTTTACTTTGTAAAAAGAAAGGTGCTTTACAATAAAGTTTTCCCCTCATCCTCTCCAAAGAAGTGTTCTTAAATAAGCATGAACTAATTTATTTCTATTAATGACGACCACTTGTTTCTTTCAAGACAGGGCCATCCACAGAAATTACACGTTTTACCTATAAATGCATTCAGGTGATGAAAGGTAGGTCTCCCTGGAAAATAGTCATAATATCATAACAACAAAAAATATGTCCAAGCTAGAGCAATAGAGCATCAGTGGTTGTAGAATCCAAAAAAGCAGCATCACAGAAAGGGCAGGAATAAAAGGCTGGACTAGTCGGGGAGTGAAAGATTGTTGCTGCACCTCTGACTTAAGGCAGGCTTATTACAACCTTGGGGAAGTCACCCATGCTGGTAGCACCTGTCTCCCTTGCTGGGAACAAGACAAGAAAGGCTGCAGCATATCCTTCATATGAGGTTTTAAAACGCACATATTTGTATGGAAGGGCTTAAATATTATTGATCGTGACTTGATGGGCAAAAAGACAGAGGAAATGTTGTTGGGGGATTCCCAGTTGTGAGGCCCTGGCACAGGATGCCCAGAGAAGCTGTGGATGCCCCATCCCTGGAAGTCCAAGGTCAGGTTGGACGGGGCTTTGAGCAGCCTGGTCTAGTGGAAGGGGAGGGGGTTGGAACTGGATGACCATTAAAGTCTCTTCCAACCCAAACCATTCTTTGATGCTCTAATTTTTTGTTTGCAGCTGAGAATTTTTAGCAGTTCTGCCTTGACTTCAGATCACTGGATGAAAGTATAAATCTTTGGAAAGATCATGACACGTAATTTTGTGAAGTAAAAACAGTTACAAAATTTATACAGGTAATGATATAAACCGCTTAAGTGAGCCAAAAGACTACTTGCTTAGATCAACAATAAAATAGTCTTTGGACCAAAAGAAATTTAAGCCATCCCTTATACAAATGCACTACTAAAGGTGTATAATGTACAGAAGAGTTTCCTATTCCTGTGCCAGCCTTGAGGCCACAGCACTGTGCACCAGGAGGGCCAGAAGGCAGGACAAGATGGGTCACTGGTCTAAATTGGCCTGGCAGCTTGTGGTTCTTTCTCATCCTGGCACCTGCTGCAGTGTTTAGCCTGCTGTGTGTGCAGGCAGTCTGCCAAGCAGCTTTCCATAGCATCACAGAAGTTGGAGAGGGGCAAAACCTGGGACTTTTCTAGACTTTCTAGCTGCCAGTGCACGGACAGGCATGTCTGTGTGCACAAGGGCTTTCACACCCATGGGGCACATTTTGTTCTATGTCACAACTGGGAGCACGATCACAGCTCTACAGCTTCCCTCCCGTTTCCATCAGCCTCTTCCATTCAGACTGCAGGTGTTTACAGGGGAAAACTGTGGGGAACAATTTTCGTGCTTCGTTGGGTGTTCATTCAGAGCTTAAATAGAACCTGTTGCCTTGAAGATAACTTCTGACATACTCTGAACTGGACCAGCTTAAGCAATGTTGAGTTTAAAATTTGCAAGTGTTTCATCTGATATCATAACTTGTTTTTCGCAATAAACTTCTCATGTCAATTGAATTACTCCCAGATTACACCAAGGAACACATATTGAAATGCTGTTACATACAATTCTTATCAGCACGCAGGAGACAGCTTTTTCATAAAATCAGGTTAGGCCATGGACATGGCTATCCAGACAGCTTTTCTTTTCACTGTAAGCCAAGGACATTGGGCTAAGGGCAACATTGCATTTTTCAGTATAGACCATCTTCCCCCTCCCTCGCCATTTCTCACTAGAAAGATATTATTTCAGATCAATACTTCCAATACATTTACCTCTACAGTGAGTTCCTGTTTCAAACATAAAAATAAGAAATAAAAATCCCTCATACACCTTTCCTGCTGGAGTTTAAAACTGCCTGGAAAGAAATACAAGCAGATTACAACTTTCCTTTACCAGGTCACTGCCTGAAAACCTGTTTGACTTGCAGCACATGCTGTGTTTGTAATCATAGCCCAGTATTTTCATTCCTTGAGGCCTCTCTCCTAAAGATCAGGACCTAGCTACTGATTAGATGAATTAACATTCACAATATCTCTCAAGCTCCAGTTATGGAAAAAGTTCCTACCTACAGAAGACGAATCACCCCGTTTAGCTAAGTGAAAGTTTTCTTAGCACAGAAAACAGGGAAAACTTCATGTATAAAAAGTGAAATGGTTGTCAAGGACCAATTAAAAACAATCTCCATTTTCTCTGAAGAATTAGTAAATATAGTGCTAACTTGGCTTATGAAATTTCATTTTTATTTCTTAAAATAAACAAGCTTTGCTGCTTATTCCTGTCCTTTCTGCCATCCTTTCTCTTCATAATACAAATCTCACCTTGGCCTCTGTGTTAAAGCACAAGCCCAGAAGTGCAGATCAGCTGCAACCTTCTGCAACAGTGAGCAGACCACCGTCAGCTCCCAGTGCTGAATACAAGGTCCCTTTAAGTAGAAATGACAAGTGTTGGAGTGTCTACTGTGGCTTTAGGTAAACTGTTCTGATACTTGACTCGTTAACATTCCATGGGTTTTTCTTGCTTAGATTCAACTGCCAGTTTCCAGTGTTTTGACTAAGGAGACTAGTTAGATCTACCACCATCTGGAGTTATCTTCTACAACAGGAGTTTGTAAACTGAGGTTCTTGAATAAAGAATAAAACCCCAGAGCTTCATTTAAATCACTTTTGAGGACTCATCAGCTTGGGAACACCTGAACACTACATTTCTAGATGTTCTCCAGCTTCTCAGGATCCTTTAGGAGAATGGACACAAGAACCAGAAACAGTAGCAGTCTCGCAGCATCCTGCAGCTTGGTTCAACGTTCACAAGACCATACATCCACAGCATCCCACCAAAAGAATAATCTTACTCAGTACTGAATCTTAACTTTGAGACTTCTTTTTCCAGTCTTACCATTTTCAAAGGCAGCCTACCACTTATCAGACGCGACTTACATATCTCCACCCCCCTCGATATTTTGTCTTTTGCCACCTCTCAAGTATGCCATTTAGATGACCTCACTCTAACAAGAACGAAAAAACTGTGTCTGCCAGGTCATTTTACCCCATTCTAGAACACTCCTTAGGGAAGTGTCACTGACAAAACTCTTATTTTATTCCTTTGCTTTCCATACTTGATTGAGGCTTTTCTTAAACACAAAACCTAGCCCCACAGCAAGCAATCCTGTCAGCCACCACTGATCCACAGCTGACCAGGATCAGAGCACTCAGGCAGAGGAAGAAGGGCAGCACTGATTAACTAACCATAGCTATTTTTTTTCCAAGGATTTGAGGCTTCTTTGGCAGCAGTCTGATCCGATAACAAAGTAAGGCGAGTCAAAGTCCTTTATTCTTTTGCTTAGTTTTTTTACCCTGGAGAGTAATAATCAGGAGGCGATGCGCTCATTTGACACATCCCTTGGGTTTGCATGCAGATCGGGTATCGGCAGGAACAGCAGGCTTCCCCAGAACATATGTGCAAATATTCAAGAATAGCAAACAACAAGGACAAACATAGATGGAGCAAACAGCTTTGCTGAATAGAAGTGAATGCTTGCAAATGCTGCTTTGCAGTATTTGACCTGCACTAATGAGCCCTCTGTATTCAATAAGCTGGTCTTTCACAAAAAGAAACATTCCTGATGAAGGGCATGCTCCTTTAGTTTCCCTATGGGTCTTAAAAAGGGGTTTTGAATGAGCATCTCAGAGACAACACCAGGTCATATATCTTTTGCACATAATTTCCCAAAGCAATCAGCTTTAGCATGTATCCTCGATGGAACTCATATTTACTAATTATTGTCATTTATCAAATGAACTCACTGAGCTTTAATACTGCATTAGCATCAGAATTTGACATTGAACTATATGCTTTTTAACTTCCAAAATTTGAACCTGGTCTAACTAATATATATTAATGATGCATTCCTAGCATGATCTACTGGAATCTCTGTCAACTATAGGATGTTTGTAAGTTTGAGGGGAACACTTCCATATTTTCCAAGATTAAGCAAGAGTACTGAAGAGCAAAAACCCAAACCAAACCAAACAGATAAATGAAAATATCCCTTACAGCAAGCAACTGAAATTTACCTTCAATGAAAGAATAACAACATTTTTCCAGAGGAGCAGTGGCTTAGAACAGATGCTGCCAAGATGAATGATTAATACACATTAATTGTGGTAAACAGTTTTCAATTTCAAGCTTTTTCAAACGGAAAAAAAAAAGAAAATCACAAAAACCACAAAAATTTCACAAAAATAAGGAAAAAAAACCTTCTCTTTCTATTCAAGTGCCTTTTAAATAATTTTTAGATGTCTGAAAAACAAAAGAATTTGCGTCTAAGTGACATTTTTAGTAAAACACATGGTCTCCAGAGCTGGAGTTAATTTCTGACTTTTCAATTGCCAAATTATCCCCATCCAAAAAAAGGGAATATAGCAAATGGGAAGGATACAGTCTGGGAAGAAGGCAGTTTACAGCCAGCCCTAGCATACTAATAAACAGCCTAAGCAACCCAGAAAGACTTTCCCCATTGGTAATACTGGTTTGAGCAACATCAACAGCAGTTGCCAAGGAATGAAAGCAACATCTGGTCAGGAAGTTTGGAATGGAGTTTCATTCATTTTCAGCTTTCAGAAATAAAAGACTAATGCTGGTCAGAAAAATGTTTTAGTTTGCATTTTCTTTTATGTGCATGTAGATTTGCAGTGGGGAAAGGACAGAAATTAAGATGTGAATGCCAAAACCAGACATTCTCCTCATACAGATTCACACTGAATAAAAACACAAGTATCCATAGCCAACAAGTCACTGAGTACTGCTGCCTACCTGAAGAAAGAAGCTGGGACTCCTGCATCACTGGTTTGTGTGCAAAGCACACCATTGCCAGAACTACATCAAGCACAAGTAACATTACATACATGCCAATTATCATCCAGCTCTCCCTGTGTCCTGGATTCAGCAGTAGCAGTCATTTTTCTCCTTCTTAGTAGCTGGTGCAGCACTGTTTGACTTTCAGCCTAGGAACAATGCTGGTAACACCGGTGTTTATAGTTACAGCTTAGAATGTTTGGTTTGACCAAGGACTTTCTGAGTCTCATGCTCTGCCAGGGAGGAGGGGAAGCCACAAGGAAGCAGAGACAGGGCACCTGACCCAAACTGACCAAAGTGGTATTCCATACCATAGTACGTCATGCCCAGGATGTGAAAATGGAGGGCAGAGACCAGGAAGGTGGGGGTTTGCCGCTGGGTCAGGCTTGGTATTGGGTGGTGAGCACTTGTATTCTCTTTCCTTGTATTTCCCTTGTCATTATTATGATTGGTGGTAGCAGTAGTACCTCAGTTACTAAACTGTTCTTATCTCAACCTGGGGGAGTTAACATTCTTTCAATCCTCTTCCTCATCCCCCCGGGACTGGGGGAACAAAGAGGGGGAAATGAGTGAGTGAACTGCATGAGGGCCTTAAAACAAGACACCCTGAAAGAGACCATTTACCTGGACAGCACTGAGATACGCACACAGAAACCTCAAAACCAAAGAGGGGACATCCTCCTTTTCTGCCTTTCAAGAATTGTCTCTAAACTCAGATGTGAGGAAGCTACCTCATTTATCCATAAGAACTCTGAAACTTTTAAGTCAACCTCTAGTTAAGGTAAAGGCTAAAGAAAACATTTTTGGTTGGATTTTAGCATCAGTTCCTTCCCTGTGAAGATGTTGGGAGATTCATCTTTTTTATATTACTCTTTAAGAGGTGACTGATGCCCAAATCCACCCCTGGAATCCAAAGTCAAGATCATACCATTATAACCAACTAATCCAAAACCCTGAATCAATGGAGAGTGCGGAACATTGGTGTAAATAGATTACCAGCTCCACTCAAAATATGCAATAAGGAGACTTCCACAGGTTGGCACTCATGGTCCACAGACCAAACTCTGGTGGGCAGGAAAGCTGACTTTGTTTTCAGAGGAACCCAGGTGTGTTTCATGCCCAACACATAGCTGATTGTTTCTTTAGTAAAGA
Organism: Forpus xanthops; assembly: GCA_032466535.1. NCBI lineage: Eukaryota > Metazoa > Chordata > Aves > Psittaciformes > Psittacidae > Forpus > Forpus xanthops. The sequence goes on from JASSUY010029960.1 coordinate 9,418, forward strand.
GAATGTTGCATTACTAAAGCCTTTACACTGAATTTGTGAGCTTTTCATATCTGTTTATTCACAAGAATCAAACTGCCCATAGAGACAGCAATAAAGCCTTAGACATAAGAAGAGTCACAATTACAAGTATCAGTCTCCATGAAAGATATCAGGTGTCAGCTTCAACAGGAGCTTCTCAACTGCCTTGACAGGACCACAGGAAGAGAGTGTCCCCATCCTCAATGCTAAATTTAATTAAGACACAATGTACTAAGCAAAGCCTAGCCAAAGATTATATACAGCTGAATCTGCCAAGTTACCTAGCCTGAATTGTGAGCAATTAAATGAAGAAAGCTTGAACTTACTCTGATATCCATAGCAAGTGTTCTCTGCATAAAGTACAAAAGCTGAAACTGCCCCAGATTTCATATATTTTGTTTCCATAGAGACTTTTTACAGTTCTGCACAAACCACAACACTACTTCCTCAGCCCAGCCTGCAAAGCAAACTGTTGATCAACGTAAAGGAAGATAGGGCCTCTTTTAATTGGCTTAAGTCAGGAGAGCTCCCACTGGTAATTAAGCCAAATGGTCCCCAGGCCTGAATTTCATATATCTGAGGTGTAAAAAGGAAAAACAAGCAAACAAACAAAAAATCAAAACCATCAAGCAATTTCAAGCACAACATACAGCATCAGGAGTTTCCAGTACCTGAGTACACCATCCAAAACACTACAAGGTAGTGTACCAGAAGATGCAGAGGTGGATCAAGGCTGGGAAAGTGAAGCAATGCCTATATAGAAGGTGAAGAAGCAGCAGCTACCAAGTTAAAATGAAAAAGAGATTGAAGTAGAAGGATCAAGTTAATACAAAGCTTAGCTGCAGTATGCAACATTTCCAGGTTGCCTACATTTATCTCTTATTGCTCAGCATATCTCCATGATTATATGGCCAGATATAAGCTGAAAACAGAGGAGCCTGAAATTAGGGATTTGAAAATTTGTATCAAGGAACATGTCTGAGCAAAAAAAAATTTTGCCATTGTTTTCATTGTTGTTTCCTTTCAGTAGTGGTAACCAAATAATAAAGGGCACGAAGAGTATGTTACATACAACAAGCAGCATTCCTTATGGAGCAGCAGCAGCTCTGGAAAGAGAGTGTCATCAGTCAGAGAGAAAACAAACATGCTTTGTCCAAAGCGTCAGCATTGGACCTTGCTTGATTTTTCAAATGAATCTTCTCAAATTAAACCTTCAAAGAATGCTAGAGGAATACTTATTGCAAGTGTTACTCAAAGTCTGGTGTTTCTTGAAAACAGATTTAATTAAATAGTGAGCACCAACAAGTATATCAAATAAATAATTTTTATTTGAAAGACATGACCAGAAACCAGAATGAAACCATCAAAAACAAACATGAAAGACTTATGGGAAACCTTAATTTTAATAACCAGCTCTTACTTTCAAAGCATTCTTGCTTTCATCAGAAAGAGGTGATTATTCTTTGGACCCATCTCCTACAGGAGCACATCATGAACCTGTCACAGAACTTAACACACAACACATCTAGGGACAAATTTCTATTTCTAAAGAAGTCAGGGTCAACTCTCTTACCCGCCCCTGAGTGAGACCATACCTATAGGAGAGTGTCTTGAGGGGTTAAACCAATAGGGTTGTATGTTGTTTATATCTCTCTAACGTCTGTGCTGCTGGTATATCAAGAGTTTCATTTAAACTTCACTCCCACATCTTTATTAATATATTGGTTTAAAGTCACGGGTTCTCCAGCCCTAAGTGTTATCACGGGGGGAAAAAAGAAGGGAAAAGATCAATAAGGAGAAGAGCCAACAATTTCTTCATGCACCACAGCTGAGCTAGTGCTAGAAGTGCATTAAATGTGGAAGATCAAACTGTTAAAAACATTCCCTTTAGTGGCACATATGTGAATAATTGGTGATATCTTTAAAATCTTGGGACCCTGAATTTAGCCTGGACTTTTAAAGCTCTTGGAGCAAGAGGAATCAATACTCAATTTCACAAATATTTCAGTCTCCCCAGGCTCCCCTGTCCCAAACCATTGCACCTCAAACAAGCACATCTGAAATCCATGCATTAGCATATGCAGTATTATTGCCCAGAACTGCAACAGCATGTCGCTGCCAGACCCCAGTTGTGGCCAAACCCTGGACTTCCAGGAGTCACCCTACGTAAGTAGTCCCCACAGGGGTGGCACACAGCAAGACCAATCTAAGCCACTTGTCCACCCACCTTTACACACTGTGAGTGTTAAAGAATGAGCCACTGGGTGCATTCAGGGTACCATCTGACTTGCACTAGGCAAGACACACAGTGGCTCTGTTGTTACCAGCTACCCTTCACAGAGATAGTAGATCAGACTCACAAGGCTGGGTGAAAGCAGACACCTATTTTCATGCAGTTCCCTGAAGCAAAAAGATCTTCAATGCAGAGCAGCCAGCCATTCAGTGAATGTGGGACTATTCAATTTCAGTTCAATTTATACATAAAGCCTCCTTAACAGAAAAGATTGCTAAGTCCGTAAAATTTTTAACTGCATTTCACCCTGGACGGAATAAGACAGTCAGAGCACAGAGATTAGGACCTGAAGAGTTTAGAAATGCATCATCGCAGAAATACTCACTTTGTTGTCTTTTTTTAAAGGCCTAAAAAAGTATTACTCTTAACAAAGCTTTATTATTTAAATTGAATTTAAATTATCCAACCTTTATATGGTTGGATACCAGGGAGAAAAAAAACATTGTAAACACAACTTGGCCAGGCAAACACATGGAAAAGTAAGGGGTGACAGAGGTGGTGCAAATAAATCACCACAGCTGAAATTGCTGTAAAGAAAATTAAAACCAAATCTTAATATTCTACTGTCATAGGACAACCATCCCTTCCAGACACAGTGGCAGCAAAAGGAGAAGATCTTATAACAACTTCCAAAAGTTCCTGAGTTTATAGGTGTGTCATGGGTTCAGCAGCAGCAGTCATTTTTGTTTAAGCAGTAGCTGATGAGCACTGTGTTGTGGATTTTTGGCTTGGAAGCAGTGCTGATAACACCAGTGTTTATAGTTATGGCTTGGAGTGTTTAGGCTGGGCAAGGACTTTCGGAGTTTCATGCTCTGCCAGGGAGGAGCGGAGCCGGGAAGAAGCCAGGCGGAAGGAGAGACAGGGCACCTGACCCAAACTGACCAAAGAGGTATTCCATACCATA
>JASSUY010029963.1:0-19492 GCA_032466535.1 Forpus xanthops
AGCGATGGAGCATTCACAACTTCCCTGGGCAACCCATTCCAGTGCCTCACCACCCTTACAGTAAAGAATTTCTTCCCTTCTGTCGTCACTACTGTCGCTAAAGTAATATGGAATTTGGACCTAAGAATTGTATTAAAAGGAGCATATTGTGATGCCTTGCTCACAGAGGTTGCAGCTAGTTGTATGCCATTAACTAAAGAAATTTGTAGAGAAACTACTTTATTTCTCACTACTGATCTTACTTTGCAGCCTTTTCCTGCACTGATGCTGCATCATAAATATTGTAATGACAGTGAAATGCAAATAATGCTCCCTTAGCGGTGTGCCTACACTCTACTTAGAGTGTTCCAAAATCAACCTGCTCTGTCTTTCCGGAAAGGCACTGTTGATATTAAACTGGTAGATACCTGTTTCTTAAATCCTTGGAGCCAGTAAAACCTTGCCTAATGAGGGACTGCAAGCTTTAGCTTCTGTGCAAATCTTTCTTTGAGAGCTAATTTAAAGACTTCCCTGAAAACTGGATATTCACACTAACATCTCTTGATTTTTCATTTAATTTACTTGAGAATGAAATAATTCTCATAAATGAATGCCTCAGTTTGGTCATTGCCAGAGCAATTCCCCCTATGTTTCTAAAGCAGGGAACATTCCCCTGCAGATTCTCAATTTTCAAAGGCACAGAACTTGTGAACAAAATGGTATAGATTCAATTAAATAGTATTCAGAGAGATCTCCCCAGCTCCTGGTCTTTTACTGTATTCAGGAATAATGGGAGGGAAGCATATGTTTATGAAAGATAAGGTAGGAGCTCATGCTGTTGCCTAAGCAGTCACTTGAAGCAATGGGTCCAGCCTCTTGTTAAACCAAATGCCATTGGATCTCTTTTAGCTTGCTTTCCATGCCACTGTTTCCTCACACCACCAAGGTCGTACTTGCCATTAGCAATGATTCCTGCAATTTGTCCTCCTTTGGAACTCTGTCTAAATGCATTTAAGGGAATTTGCCTATGTTTCAAGGTCACAGAAAACACAGGGAGTCTTAAGCTTAGCAGTTGTGAGTGCTATGGTAATCGCTACTACGTAGTGTGTGGTAATAGAGTGCCAGGACATAGCTACTAAGCTATGTCAGCTGGTGGGAAAACTATTTCCAGTCTCAGGCTGGCCTGGCAGACACCCGCATTTAGGAAACTGCACTCCAAAATCAAAGCCTTGTGAAGAAGTACAGTTAAGGTAACTGCTAAACCTGTGTGCTTGTTACAGTTACGAATTAGTCACTGCCAGTGGTGGGCTCAGTTTATCTATCTCACTTCATTAAACGTTGTATAAGCTTTAAAGTAATTGAATAAAATGTAAGACAGTTGATACCTGAGATGTCCACCCTGCAAAAAGGTGCCTCTTCCTTCAAGTCCCTCCTAATGTGTAGTTCAGTGCCAACACAAATACTGTATCTACACACTAAGCTGGCATTGAAAATACAAGCAAGATAGGTTTTGTTCTTCTACAGTAGTGAGAGCCTCTTTGCTTTGCTGACTAGAAGCAAACTTAGACACATACAGTATAAGATACAATGTGAATACCTTGTATATAATATGCAGATTTGAAAGGCAGTGATCCTGTAGTTAAATAGAAATGTGATAATTAAACTATGCATCCATTCTGTGAAATTAATTGCTATGGATTTGCTGTAAAATATAAATGTTCCTATATTATTGGGAAAGCATACTGGAACAAACATTAATGGCAACTGTATCAAAGTGAAATATGGGAAAAAATAGTAATAATGTAGTTATGACTGGTGTGTCAATTGTTGACACTTCATTTCCATTTAAAGTTGACCTGACTTTTAAAAAGTAAGTCCAATTGTTAAAGTTTCTAGGTTGATATCCTCCCATATCTTCAGGCACTGTTTGGCTCTCTCCAAGCTTCATTTCAAAATTTGTGGCATTCAGCACTAAAGCACATGAATCCTATGGCTCAGAGCATGTGTTCTTGCACTGTGACTGAACAGTCGTCCTAGGACTCACTGGAATTTATTGTTTTTTTTTTCTCTCTCCATATTTAACAGAAGTCTCTTATTCTTTTTTGTTTCTCTGTCCCCTGAAATGCACACAAATCAATTCCAAATATGTTCTTTTGCCTCCTTGTTCTCCATCAAATGTGCATCTCTTTCCTGCAGATCAGAAGACAACATTTCAGACAATACAGTAACTGGCTGGCAGAGTCACAAGCAGCTGGCCCTGAGGGGAGCCTTGCACTGATGATATTCCTCTCCTTTTTCCCATTGTTCAGTGTCTAACTTTGAGGCTTTAAACATTTGGTTTTTCTGGGGTTTGAGGTCTTGTGACTTACAGAGAAACAAAGGTGCAAGCTCTAAGAGTTCAAAACCAGGCAAAGCAGTAGTTTGAACGTTAGATTATTGCTAATACTGAGGGGGAAAGATATGTTTTCTTAATACTTTCAGGAGTAATTCTGTAATTAGCGCTAATGCCCCACACCTCCCCCCCCAAAAAAACCCTCAAAGTAATAGAGGATAGGGTTTTTTTAGGATTTCAGTGGAGGCTATTTGTTTGTTTCTGCTACTGGAGTTATTGTATCATGAATATCTACAGCGCTGAAGGAAATTAAAGAAATCTGGTTCCCTAGTCTGTTATAACGATCTGAGTCTGTCATCTCCAGTGCAGAAAAAGAACTGTACCCTAAAATAAGTTCTTGTTTTGTTATACCTTTTAGATGAAAGGTGATCTTTCACCTTACAGATGAAAGTAGATAATTTATTGAACTGAAGTTTGAAAGATTAAAAGGAAATCATAGATGTTTGGGGTACTTATTAAAACATCTAAATGCCTATGTAACAGAAAAATGATAGAATCATGAATGGTGTGTCTTGGAAGGAATCTTAAAGGTCTTCCAGTTCCAACTCCCTGCCATGGGCAGGGACACCTTCCACTAGACCAGGTTGCTCCAAGCCCTGTCCAGCCTGGCCTTGAACACTGACAGGGATGGGGCAGCCACAGCTTCTCTGAGCACCCTGTGCCAGCACCTGAGCACCCTCACAGTGAAATTTCTCCCCTCTGTCAGGTTAAAGCCATTTCCCCTTGTCCTGTCACTAAAGGCCCTTGTAAAAACCTCTCCAGCATTCTTGTAGCCCCATTAGGCACTGGAAGCTGTTCTAAGTTCTCCCTAAAGCCTTCTCTTCTTCAGGCTGATCAACCACAACTCGGCCTGTCTTCACAGGGTATTTGTAGGATATGTAAATATTTGTCTACCTAATAAAAATCTAATGTAGGTCCTTAGTAAACCATGTTATTTCATTCAAATTAGGTTATATTTACCAATGGTTTTCTTTTTTTCTGTGTCATGCTTGACCCAGACTTTAAGTGAAAAATGGTGCTGAAATACATTGCAATTTTGTCCATTACCTGCTTTGTCTACTGAAAGGTTGTCTGATTCAAAAGAAGTAAGTCTAACAATATTTCAAACATAAGACTCAAACCAACATTATTTTACAGAATTTGCTTTGAACTGTACATTGAAAACTGGATAAATAGTTGCCTTCTGGGATATTTTTAAAGTAAAAGGAATGAGAGAGTATCTTCTTTCCCAATCAAAGGGAATAAATTAATATTGGAAAGATAAGAAACTTTCATATATTCTGGTGCATCTCTTGCCTGGGGATACCTGGGACTCAGGAGACTCAGGCAGCAGCTGGGCTAGCAGAATTCCAATTTCATACTGGAAGCTGTCAGATAACATGCAGAAAGATGGAAGCAGATATGTGCCAGCCAGAAGGGTTGTGTTGAAACAAGGAGGAGCTGAGAGGTCCAGGGATACCTAGTTACTACCTAAATCAAGAAATGTTGCCAAGACCAGACAGAGTTCACCAGAGAGCCCTAAAGGCAGTCAAATATGAAAAACAACTATTAACTGATTACTTATCTCTCTTGTCAGCCCATATTCTATCAGTATTGAAGCAGGGGAAGCTTTATAAAGAGTAACAGGAGGAGTCTGAGAATAAATGAGATTTCTGAAGTGGAGGCAAAGCAGTAAAACTCTGATACAGTGTAGAAATCATTTACGCATGAAAGCATGGTTGTTGTAGAGGGGCTCACAGCTGCTCGTGGCAGTCAGTGAGCATATGGACAAACAGCAGTCCAGCTGATACATCTGAATTTCAAACAAAGCTTTAGACTTAAGTTCTTTGTCACAGAACCTTCAAGAAGCTGAGCTGGCAAAGAATTAAAGTGGGAGTTAACACCATTAGGTAGATCTGTGATGTCCCATCACTTGTTGAATGTTGTGTCCATTTTGATAGTCAGTAGGAGTAAAAAAGGTTTATGGGAAGAGTAACAAACCAGATCAAGACTTCTGTATGAGAAGAGGTAAAGGACTTCAAAGGCTCCTCATCTTGCTGTTGGATGAGGAGGGATTTGAGCTGGGTTTACAGTTATAAATGGGATGGAAAATATGCATAGGGAATGACTATTCACTGGTTGTCACCATCCAAGCATTAATAGCGTATTTTAAATGAATGCAAGTATATTCACATGCAAAACACTGCCACAGGTGACAATAGTTCAGCTGTCTTGAAAGAGCAGTTACGTCAATTCACAGAAGACCATCAACAGCTATTAAATACAAGTTAAGATACCCACAGTCACTGAAGATGTCCCTTTCTTGCACACTGTAGGAAATAGGAATTCAGAGAGGGTACACCAGGGGACATATCACCGTGTGTTTACTGTATTCATATGCTTTTTCCTGAGAATCTGCTTGTGGTCGCTCTTAGTGACCAGGCAGTTATTTTTATGTTTGTACAGTAATATTAGAGATGGAAGAAAAAAGTTGGTATTAAGGAAAATGAGAGCTGATAAACAGAAGGGAAGGACATCAGTGAGGCATGGAAAAGAGATGTTTGAAAGAGAAATGAAGGAAGAGAGGGGCATAAGGCAAGATTGTGGCAGGAGACAGAGTGAAAAACTGGGAGAGGGAAATTTGCAAAAAGGGAGAGGGATTAAATACAGCTAAAGGAGAGACTTCAAAGAGTGATGAATGAATCATAGCAGAGATGGGAAAAAAACCTATATGTCTAAATAGTGCAGATTCACAATAGTAGGGAAAATGGTTTATTGCTTTTCCTTTTTATTACATGCAGGTGCCCTGGATATGGCAGCAGTTGTGCATGGCCTAATAGTAGGAGAGTGTGGTACTTGGAGATGAAGTTCTCATGTGCTCAGGACCTAGTCTGCAGTCAAGGCCATTTATTTATATGCAGGGGGATTTCACCTGTAGCACAGCGTCAACCAAACAGCTGTGTTTCTGGACAACCAGAGTCACACAAATTCTGCCAAATTTAATAAGACAGCATCAAATGCATTCAGATCAAAGCTGCCTGCTTTTAATTTTCCGATTTTAACATGTGCCTCAGGGTAATAGCTCAGCTGAAAACAAAAATTACTTGTATATTTCTGCATGGGATAAATTCCTACCAAATTGTCTGTAACAAAGCCTTGCATTTTGAATCTGAGAATTAACCTTGTTCTAAAATCCTTATTAATTCTTACATTACTTAACTATTCATGTTACCAAAGTACGTAAGGGAAAAGTCTGTATTACCATATAGAGTTCTTCATAGTTCAGTGCAAACTATGTAAGAAGAAATACTAAGTTATGGAAGAAAGAAGCATGTGCTCAGCTGGTGTAAGTTGACATTCCTCTACTAAAGTTAATGGCCTAAGCCAATTAACAGTAGCTGAAAGTACAGGGTTGCTATGCTTTGCTTTTCCTCTTTACAGATCAGTCGTTTGCCTTGATACAGTACTCTTTATGCAAATACATAAACATGATTAATCACTATGAATTATTAAAAACAGAGCTCAAAAGATAAACTTTCAGCAGAATGTCTAAAGAAGATAAGAGCTGAGCAAATTGGTTCCAGGAAGCCAGAGTTCCACAGATTAGGGCAATATTGGGCAAGTAATTAGACACCAAATGAGCTTGGGATGCATTTCCTCCTGAGTGTGCGTGTGCAAATGCCTTTCATTACGCATGTACATACATCTTGGCAGCAGGTATGCAGAAAATGCCAGAACACAAATGGTGAGTTGAGGGCATAACATCTGAAAGGTCATATATGTTGCTTTCGTTTTAACAATATCCACAAATATATTTGCGATACTGGGGTATCTGTGTGCCAACAGATATCCCACTATCAGAAGTGTCAAGACTTCCCAGCTTAAAGAAAGAGGCTTATATCCAATAGTCATACAGTGGTTTCCATGGAGAGTGGTGGGATTTTGCAGGGGGTAGTTAACAGACACACCACAATAGTGTCCGCTGACACTGTCCTGTGAAATAAGTTGAAATTACTTCAAATACTGCTCAGCATGTCAAGTAGACTTGAATACAACCCAGATGAAGCAGGGTGCATTATTTCTCTTGAGAGTCATTTTAGATTTTTTATCAGAGTAATAATCTTAATTACCTGTTCATGTTGTGACAGTTTTCTCTCTCCTAGTCCTAATCATTAGACAATATTTTAAATGGCATTTTAAGTATGCAGTGTTGAGATTCAGTACTGGTGTCAAGTGAGAAGTCTATATGCTTCATGGCATTTCAGTAGAATTTTACAGACTTAACAGTGTAGAGTCCTGAGGGAATACACCCAATTAAAAGAACAGTCCACAAATGTGGCTAACAGCTTGGTTGTGCATATTACCCTGTTGACATTCTTTACTCACTCAAGTTAATGGGCAGAAGTGCACCATTTCCTGCAAGAAAAGAGAGTCAGTGCCAGTATAAAATTCCCAGTGCTACTTAGAAAAATATCTGTAGCTATTTGGAAATATGTGTAATTAAACTTAATTATGGAAATTTATTTTAAATAAGGCTTTTTAAATATTCTTTCAGTGATTGTTCCTTCTAAAACTTACTAACAGAATGGCAGGGAAGGGAAATATCTGTTAATTTTTGTAACATAGCATCAGTAACAAGGTTAAGCAAACTTGGCAGTTTCTAAGTTGCCAATACACAGCTACAATGTAAATCCCATCTTTAAAACATTCTTCATGCTTTGCTACTTGTGCTAGAAAAGAATAAAGCTATCTTTAAGAAGTAGGCCCTTTTCAAGCCAAATTATTCTGTGGTCTGTGCACAGAATCCTTAATTTGAACTTTTGTGCTCTAGGTACTGGGATTTGGAATGGAAGAAGCCTAAATTATTAAAAGGTATATCTATTATTAAATATTGGCTGCACTTTCAGATACTTTGTCTCAGATATGGCTTAGAAACGTAGGGCTGAAGAGTCCCTGTCTTCTGTTTCTCTCAACTCCATGCAATATGGATATTTAAACAACAGTTTTTTTGATCATTTTGTCTATATACACTCACCTACCACCAGAATCTTCCCAGTACCCTTACCCTCACTTTTTTGATCACAGGACGAATTAAAACCCCATGAATATTAGTAACCACAGGAAAAGAACTGGAGAGCTCATGAGGCAGCACTAGTGGCCTAATCCTGCAGAAGCCACTGTTAGGTTTGAAGTTTCCCACACGTCCTGGTGAAAGGGTCATCCCTGCAGAGGAATACCTTAAATCACTTCAGAGACATCTGCCATTCCAGGTAGCTGAGGGGAGTCACTCAAAAATTTAAAACCTCTGGGAGCACTGGCCTTTCTTGTGTTGGATTCAGTCTTGCTGTGGCAATTCAGTGCTTGAGAGAAGGGTGAAATTACATTGAAAGTCTACTGATACATCGAGAATTTAAGAAAAGTAAACTCCAGACTTGTAAATGGCCTTGCAGGTAACCAAGAGCAGCTCTGAAGGATTGCATTAGTGCAAGATAAATACAGTGCAAACATGAAGAACAGACAGCAATCCACTTTTTTTCAGTTCTCTTTAGGAATTTTACATGTCAAAGTTCTCATATCACAAGTTTATAACTTCAAAATTGTGCTATGCTGCCATACGATTTCTTCCATTAATTTATCAGGCTCCATTTTAAAACACTATAAATCCCTTTCCCCTATGATCTGATTTGCTAAGTAATTCCTGAGTTTTCCTCCTTGGATGGTTAGAAAATATCCTCTTTCTAATCTCCGTTACTGAAAAGGGGCGGGACAACAAATTAATATGTGTAAATGTATAATAGATGCACATCTGTTGTACTGAAGTTAAACAAGTGGGATACAAGTTATATTTTGGGGGAAGGTATTGGCATAGGAAGCTGTATTCAAGAATTTGGTTGAATAGTTTCAAGGTAAATATTGCTTATTGCTTTGCTGGCTTGAAAATATTTGTGAAGACTGTAGAGTTGGAAAATACTTAGGGAACAACTGCTGATTTGTCTCTAAAAGGTATTGCTTATATTTTAGAAATACAATTCTGATTTCACTGTTGTATAACAAGGCAATATTGTAGTCTTGTAAACCGGATACTTTACATTTTGGTTGTTTTGTTTTTTTTTTTTGCTGTAGTTACTCAAGTTTGTCAGAACACAGGGTTAAAATTTACTTTATAAACCAGAGTAGATGATTTTTATAAGTTTCTGGTTTTCAAATACTTATTCCAAAGTTTTTATTTTCTTAAGCAGTATCTACAGAGTTCTTACAGTGCACTTTCTACTATGTGTAGAGAGCCTGCCTTTCACTTTCCAGCTAAGTGTTCCATGGCTTGTCTGTTTCAGAGTATTTTCTCTGTCATTGTGTTTATCGTACTGATAATTAGATTTTATTTTTGCTTGGGATCATGGCTATCCAGTGTTTCCTTGTAATGCCTTTTTTGATAGACTTCAGTGTCTCTCAAAATGATGTAGGTAGCTGCTTTTTATCATCGCCAATCAGATCAATTTGATGCAGTCTAGTTGACATCACTCATGAAAATACGCACTGACAAAGCTCTCTCCTCTCTCCTGAAGACCTGTGCTAGTAGAATTGTATTCATGTGTTCCACATTTTCCAGTTATAAACACCCATCTTTACATTGCTAACAATGGATATTTGAAAGATCAATGACAGTAACTGAACTCCTTGAGTGCAGATGCTCTTCTGTATAGATGTACGTATACGTGTGTATAAGCCTTGCGTGCAAGATTTCATTTTTCACACAGCCTCTTGAGTACCCTCATTCAGATAGGTCTTGGCAAGCATTGAAGTGCTTTACTAGATATTCAAGACCAGCTTATAAATCACAGAAGCCTTCACTGTCTGCATTTCTTAAGTGGAGGCACTTAATTCCAAATGTTAACCTAACTTTTTAGAAATCAACCAACTTTTTTTATTGTAAGGTAAGTTGGCTCTTCTAAAAGAGTTCAGCTGCTGTAATGGTTATCTGGATTGCAGGAGGCAAGGTCATTCAGACACTATAATCACATCATTCTTAATGAGTCCAGATCAAGACACTTTTGACTTGCTGTTCTTAAAAGTACTGTCAGCTTCTGCCTCTGTCCTTGTTGGCTTAAATATAGGCCCCTGCTAACATGTCTTTCTTGTGTGTGTCTTTCTATTTCAACATTAAGCAGCAAGGATTGTGAAATCAGGTTTCTTCCCAAGACGTATTTTCCTCAGATGCACTGCCCAGTCAAACTTGCATGATTGCAATCTTGCTAATAACTGCTGTATATACAGTTGCTTGATGACAACAATGTTTGCTTTCTCCCTTTCATTTTTTCCCTCCTTTTTACTCCTAGCATGCATACATCTGGAGGCAAATTGAGTACAAATACTCCTGTGCTTGTCTCCAAGATTAGAACTGGATTTTAATTCATTCTTTTCTTTTATGAACATTACAATGAATATAAAAATTTACCAAAATATTCCTGGTCACAAATGTGCCCCAAGAATTCTTATCCCCAAATCACAGCTCTGTGAGTGTTGACTTTTCCAAATCGCCAACATGGGAACTAAATATACCATAGGTAGGCATACAGAAATAGAACCTGGCTATGGCTGCAAATACATGTGTCTGTATGTAGCAGCGCTATATGGCTGTTGGGATAACAAACCTATTTCACAGTGATCTCTGACTGCAACAAAAGAAAGCTTTTTTTTTTAGTGTCTGAGGAATGCTGGCATTTTCCAGTTTCTCATATTTCAAAATCTCTCAGTATTTCTTGCAAAACAAATCTAAAGGTAAAAGGAAAAAAAAAAACAGGCCCAAAGAAGTTAACACTCACAGTATGTGATCATGCAGAGCCTAGAAATTATATGCACTGTCATTTGTAGCCTGTCCGAATAATCTGTTTCAGTGTTGTTTGTGTCATGTTTAAAGCCAGCTCTCCGTCACATCTGCAATGAGGACTTCACTACTTAGCATCAAGGTAGACAAAGTTTGCTAATAATAAAGTCAGAGAAGTTGTAACAACTGGTCTCATGTGCTCTGTTGCCTGTGCAGTTTAAAGTCATATTATCAAGACACAATACCTACAAGATAGAAAGATAAACAGTTTGAGAGAATAAGCCTTTTCTATTGATCATCTGCATACTTGGACATGTGGGAGTTTCCATGTGTGTTTCCATGCTTTCTTGAATAAGGACTTGTGGGCTTAATCTGAAAAATGTAGAAACATTCCTTTTTTTTCAGTGACATCTATAATTTTAGCCACATGAAAACCTAAATGAAGGCAGTGGAACAGTTTAGATTCACTAAGCTGCTTTACTAGCTTACCAAAAGGTGCTTAGTGTCATATTTTGTTTCTCTTCGTGCTTATCTGATTATACACAGTTGCTGTTTGGATTGCTTTGTATACAAAGTACAGAAAACTGGCCTTTCACTTTAAACAATTCAGAAGCTCCAAGCCATAATCAGAGAAAATCATTGTGTTTGTCTTAGTCTCTTTTCAAAGCTAGCAAATCTTTAAGTGTTTTTTCACTAAGATACATTATGAATCACATGGGTGTGCTCAGTCAGTGAGTAAGTCAGTGATTCTGAATAGCCATGTAAGCCTCCTTGTTCTCAACTCTTTAATTTTGTTTTAATTGCTTCCTATAATAGTTTGGTCCCTCTTCCATAGCCATTCATTTGCTTGCTTATCCCAAATTCCAGCATCTCTGCAATAACCTTTAGTCATTGTCTTTCTCTTACCTCCTCTGCAAAAATATCCTAAATTTCCAAATCGCAGCAATGTCACCCTGGTCTTGGACAGTGCAACTCTCACTTAAACCCTGCACTGCCTTGTAGCGGAGTTCAGCTAAAGATGAATCCCTCATTGCAGAGCTTCCTGAAAATACCTGCATCTGAAGGGGGCCTGTAAGGATCCTGAAGAGAGACTATTCAACAGGGACTGTAGCGATGATGGATTCAAACTTAAACAAGGGAAGTTCAGGTTAGATATAAAGAAGAAATTCTTCCCTGGAGAGTGGTGAGACACTGGCAAAGGTTACCCAGAGAAGTGTTGAATGCTCCATCCCTTGCAGTGCTCAAGGCCAGGTTGGGCAGAGCCTTTGGCAACAGTCTAGTGTGAGGCATCCCTGCCCATGGCAGGGGGCTGGAACTGGATGATCTTAAGGTCCTTTCCATCCCAAACCATTCTATGATTCTGTGATTCACAGACAAGAAAGAAAACATTGTCCATAGTTTTTGCATCCCCCACTTCAATTTCAGCAAAGATCTACTGAGGGAATCCATTATCTTCCTTGTAGTCAGGAAGTCTATTCACCCCTGAAAATGAAAGGATAGTCCAGTGCAAGGTAAAGCTGCCATGGAGCTTCTGTTTGCACAGCATGGCTCACCACAGCAGAGAGGAAAGGAAGAGGTTTGGAAAAAGGCATCCCGGTTTTGCAAGCTGAATAATGATGACTGCAGATTAGGTCCTCAACTAAGTTGCTGCCTCTTTTCCTTATTGGTTCAAAGCAGATATTACTTTGGTTTTCTGACTGAGAGACAAAGAGCAACAGGAGTAGGAGACACAGGTTAGATGTGATTTTCTTCTTCTTTTATCCCTCCCTTTCTTAGCCTTTTCCTATAGATATATTCCATACTCCTTTATCTACCAATGCATTATGCTGTTCAGAGTTTCAAGTCTGCAGAAAAATCCCTAATGCAAAAATGTTTTCAGCATTTGGCAGTTATTAAAAATACACTGAGGTCTCACTCTTCACAGCCTGCAAAGGACATAATAACGAAGTGGGTATAGAGCAATTTACATTACAATTGATTTTCTTTTTATTTCCCAATAGACACTAGCATGTGTATGTGTATATCTGGAATTTAATGTCATCCATATAGTCAAAGCGAAAGAAAACTGGGGGTTTTGTATATTTTAACAGATGCATTTCAAGAATTTATATTGTTTAAATGAAACTCTCATTGCTGCAGGAAAAAGGGAACACTGGATTGAATTCAAACACAAAAAGGAATCAATGGAAACCAGGCAGAGGCAGAGATGGGCTAGTGAAGAGGAATATAGAGTTATTGCCCAGACATGCAGGGTTGGAATTGGGAATGCAAAACCTCAGCTGAAGTTGAAGCTAGTCAGAGATATGATAGGCAGCAAGAGAGGCTTCAGTATCAGCAGCGAATGGATACTGGAGTGCTGGTCGAAGCAGCCAATGTCACTGCAAGGTTGCTGTCAATGATCTTTGAAATGTTGCACTGATTTTGGGAGATACCTGAGGTTGGCCTCTGTGATTGACTCCATGGATGAGAGAACAGTGAGAAAAGTGAATGTTGTGTACCTTGATCTTAGAAAGGCCTTCAGCACAGTATCCTTATAACATTGACTGAAATATGGATTGGCTAGATGAACTATATTGTGGAAGAAGATTTGACTGGATACCAGACTCATATGGTGGTGATGAATAGCACAAACTCTAAGTGGTGAGCAGTTATTAGTGGTGTACTTCAGGGGCTGATGCTGGGACTGGTACTGTTTGATGTTTTTATGAACAACCTGGGTAATGGGATTGAGTGCACCCTCAGCAATTTGAGAATGATTACCAACTAGAAGTAGGTTGGAACTTAAGGCTGCATTCAATAGCATACATCTTAAAGCACTTTCAAAAGAGCTTTTAATGAGCCTAATGTGATTTTTCACAGCTAAGTCCTGTAACAGTAAAGTAAGACAGAAATTGCAGTGAGGTGTTAGATTGATTTAAATTAGCCAAGCTTGGTAATAATGATCATTCTTACTGCTTCTCTCCATGTCAGAAAGTGATGATTGAACCTTGTTGTTGTTGCTCTTGTTTCTAGTTATGTGAAGGAGAATTTTGTGTAAGCTGGAAGATCAGGGCAGCTTCTGAGTGTATTTCAAAACAGAGTTCTTGCTTATTGCATAGTTAAGGTTTTCAATACAACCTCAGTGTCCTGATGTATTTTGATCACTGCCAGTTTTTAAGTCAAGGATTAAAATGTATCTAAAATTTTCTCTCTGATTTTAGTAGTTGCTTTTTATTGTACTTTTCCTGAGGACTCTTCATTTATGTCTCAAGTGGCTGGCTACTGTCAAATTCCACTGAAGTAGGCAGGAATTGGAGATGTTTTTATGGAGCAAAAGCAAAATAAACAACTTGCAGCCACTTTGAAAAGTGGACTTTCCTTAAAGGACGCTGGTTTGTTTAAAGCTCATTTTACATCAAGCAGAGTTGCTGCTTTCACTTTAGCATAAAATAAGCTGCTTTTATAACATGAATTACCAGCCATTCCCGTCAGTTCTTCTCCAGTTAATGACTTTGGAATACATTTATTTGCAAGAAAATCAACTAAGTCTTGCTCTTCATCCCTTTTTTAAACATCAAGATACAAGAGGATCCAGTTTTGCTATTATTTCGTGAAACATACATTTCTTGTGTCAGTGAATTTCTCAAAGAGCTGTAGTACTGTGTTGGCATTCTTTGCACCTCAGGTAGGGAGGTCTTAGGACCTAAGTTTTAAAGAGTTCAATCCCATCAAGAGCTGATGGGTACTCAATTAGTGTCAATACACTGAAGTGAAATTTAACTGAGGGTTAAGGAATGATAGTACACAGAAGGACTGAAAATTCTCAGTGCTTTTCCAGAACTGGCTTCAATTAATAAGCAGGCAGCTGGTGATAAAGTGCTTTCAGAGAAGAAGGTCTGGCTAAAGACCAGATCTCCAGAGAAGACAGAATGAATCAGGAGTTGCAGGACTGGTAGAAAACGCTGCCAAGTCTTGTGAGATCTGGTTAAGCTTTTTCATCACAATGTGAATGACATGTACAGAGAAGATTCTGCAGACTGTGCTGAAGGCTTCATTAAGGCTAGCCTGGCTTACTTGGAAGACTCGTGTGTGCCCCAGGAGTGCTGGAAACACCACATCCCCCTGTTCTAAGCTCTAGCATTAGGAGAGTGTGCTTTTCTCTCTGTGTATGGAGCCATTTGGGCTTTTTAGGTTAGTAATTCACATTTGTTGGGATGAAAAGCCCTACCATGCTGTTCAACCTCTGTGTTTCTGTAAATGAAACTATTAAGGCAAAAGACTTATTTCTTAGAGAGTGCCTCATTCAAGAAATGAGTGCCTTTCTCTGCAAAAACACACAGAAAAATTGTAGTTCCCATTCTGGTTTCTGTTTCTGCACACCACTGAGCTGGGAGACTCTGAAGTTTATTTCATGCTCTTGGAGAAGGAAACTCCTAGTTTTCCAAAGTAATTGCCTCTGTTCCACTTCACAGTAAGGGCCCCATTCTGATCTGACTGAAGCAAGCATAAAAATACTACAGTGGATGTGGGTAGGTGTATTGAGCTTTTCTTTTAGTGTCTCTTCCTGTTTATTAACATAATTGTGAGGTATTATTTTCAATCTAAGTAAATTGGTTTGCACTGAATTTGAGTTTTGTTCTGTGAGTTCAGAATAACATGTTTGAATTATGTATGACAGCTATAGAAAAATCTGAAGATAACTTGACCTTGAATGGTTCTGTTCTGCCATTTATTCTGACAAATAAAGAAATTGTTTCCTTCCTCTCATTCTGCAAGGATCTAGGATGTATACTTGAAATACCATGCAGATAAAAATCAGTGGCAGACGTGAGATCAGTCACTGTTTCTGTTGTTTACTAGTTCAGTAGTTCCCCCCCCCCCATTGTATATATATGCATACAAATATAAGTATATACAGCCCATCACTGACTTACAAAAAAAAGGCAAAAATAAAATTATAATGAGGTGTTCTCACAAGCTACGGAGAAAAAATGTCTTCTTGTCATAAGATAATTTGTACTGTGCTTCAAAGAAAATCTGCTTCTCATAAGGATACAAAATAACTTCTAGTTGTATATTCAGGGTCTAGTATGATATTTCATTCTCTGGTCAGATCTCATAAATAAGTAGCGCATCAGATTTTTAATGACATGCTCTGACTGTACTTTTGTTACAATACCACTAACCTAAACATCTTCTTTTGACTTCCTTTCTTACACTGTCTTTGATAGAAACTTACTCAGGTGATTGGAAAACAAGCATAACAGATCTTGACATTAGCAAAGAAATACTGGGTTTATGTCATAGGTATTTTCTTAGAACTATTATATAACTTACTGTGTTTATTAAAGTGACTTCTATCAAAGAAAATAGCATGAATCAAAATTATATATCTTCTAATCTTCCTTGCAAGTTTGAATTAAGATCAGGAGTTGGATCTAGAATTCAGGCTGTTCTGTGTTTGGCAGGTCAGAATGAAGTTCTGGAAACAAATTTTCTGTAACTCAGTTAAATTCAGATTCAGTCCATGTCTGACCTTTGCAGGATAATCCAGTTCTTTGTGGGCTTAAAATGTGAACAATAAAATAATAAGATTCAGATTTTGTAGGGGAAAACTCAGAAAGATGTAGAGATTGCGGGGTAAGGGAGTTTACCTGCCTTTAAGCTGAATTTGTAATCATAAGCGTGAACATGGTTTTAAACTGTCCAAACTGCATTTATTGTGCATTTTGGAAAGGCGCATATTTTCTTGTCAGCAAGAAGACCAGTACAGTGCTGATCAAATTGTTCAGCCATCATTTAGCCTTTCTAGTGACAGCATTACAGTCACCCTTGGTTCTAGAACTTCATTTAATTTCATTCACTGTTGGAAGGGTGAGGAAGTGAATCACGTCTCAGTAATGGACATGTGGAAGGCGAAGGCATTGTTGTGTGTACTGAAATAACAGTCACAGGCTGGTCATGTCCAGGTTTACATTTGAGGTAAAAGCTTTGCCTCAGATGACTCAAACTGGAATTATATAAAATGTCCAGGTCTCACCAAAATTAATGGGCATTTGGCTGTATACCTAAAACAGTTAACAGGCAGCATGCTTATTAATACAAGGGCTATCTTGTTGCTTTCCCACGTGCAAAATTCTTTACAGATCAGTATGGTTTTACCTGCATTCTGACAGGTTTTGTCTAAGCTATGACTGCAATTTTAAAGCAGAAAACAAAACAGTGTTAGAGATGGCTGGTTTGTGAGAATCAGGTGGCTCAAAAACTCCACCGTTCTTCTACTCCTTTGATTTTCAAAGTTAGGTTAGGAGCTGCCGCCCACTTCAGCCACTCCAGCCTACAACTCCCTCCTACCGAAGCCAGTGTAGCACAGTGTGGGGACCAGGGACCTGGGGTCTCTGTCCAGGCTGAGGAAACCATCTTCTACTTCTCAGTGTGCAGGTCAGCCAGAAGCAGAGACCAATAACAACTGTGTGCTCATTAAGAGTGCAGTGACACTTCAGATGCAGTGAAGCTGAGAATCATGTATTAAAATGCCTCTGTGGTTCATTCTCAAATGCTATCAAATGTTGGTAGTCACTTGTTGGTATATATTGCTGAATCTAATTTGTGGCTTGGTTACTTGGTTCATATTCTTTCTGATGCAGAAATTGTGTTTTCAGGTTTTCATCTTATATTTCAGTTAGTGCTTGAAAGATGATGGCTAGTGTTTTATTGTATTCAGATACAGCTGTATAATGTACTTGGCTTTGCTGGGTTTACACGTATATTGTGCTTGTATCCACCAAACAACAAGGGAGTGCACTTTCACTCCCTCTGTACTGTTGTCTGCTGTAAAGCCTCAGCTGAATTAGTTCAGTCAGTCACTGGAAAGAACAAGTTAAAACAAGTAGGAAGCAAATTTCTGAAAGCCCTATCCTCTCTTCTTCACATAAGTTACTAGCCAGTGGACATGCTGGGGAGAGAACATAAATCCTGTTCGTACAGCTTGACTTTCCTGCCAATCCAAAAATAACAGTTCTCAGTCTAGGATTAGCACAATTGTGGTGGGGGGCAGTTGGACTGATGAGGTTTTTGTGCACTAGTTAGGCAACTGGGGAATACTTTGAGTTTTCTTTTTTCCATTTGATGTGTATTAGTGTAAGGGGGTTAATAATCTTTCTTATAACAGTTTATGACTCCTTGCATTGGCTCCAGAGGTGATATGACCTCAAGACAAGCCTTTGGCCATGAATGTTCTGGCAAAACCTTTCAGTTAAAATGGGTCTTAATTATATTTTCGGGAAGACTTATATGTATCTGAGTTTTGTTTCATTAATAGGTGCCACATTAAGCAGCACCTGTCCTCAAGTGCCAGCTGCTTGTTTCTGCCCTTTGTTCACTGACCTGTCTTGTAGCCAGTCCATTTGTATGTCATGTGATAAACTGTATTCAGGAACAGAATTTAGAATGACTTTTATTCCTTTTCCTGCTGCTGTTCAAACAATATTAGTTTGATAATCCATTATTCTCCTGTCTCCATGAATTGCTGTTTCCATTTACTGAAGAAGGATGGAAGGCATTGGAGATCAGCAAGTCGGGTAGGAAAATGAGAGAAGGAATGGGAGCTGTCTTGGCCACCAAAACCAATGTGTCAGTCAAGAACTGCAGGGCTAGTCATCTTCCTAGCTTATATCTGTAAATCCTTTATGCATTTTCCACACTTTTCCTTTCTTTGCCAGTAAAGTGCTAGCTGCTCTCCCTAACTTCCTGTTCTCAACTTCAACAGATTCTGTCTGAATTCTTTTCCTGAAGCTTTTTCAGGGAGTTATATCTTGCTTAAGATTTCTAAGGAGTGAATGAGACTTTCCAGTTATCCAGGAGATCCTGTCTTATCCAGGACATTTTTCACAAGTAAATCAACGCATTCACTTCCAAAGGGCATTCAGTTAAACAACTGCATACAAACATCCTCTGCATCCCTGCCTTTTAACATGAGTCAAGATACTAATTCAATCTCATCTCTTATAAAACACCTTCAGAAAGGCAGATGAATTAATGTATTGAGAGCAAAAAATGGAAATTCTACAGAATGTTCTCACATTCCTCAGAAGTGAGCCAGGACATTAGATTTTGGGGCTAGTTTCAAGTTTGCAGAAAGTTTCCAACACACATACTCATTGCCCAGGAAGGCTAGTTCTAGAGACACCTGTCTGGAAATTCATTTAATTGAAAACATGGAATAAATTTTGCTCAGAAAAATCTAAGTGATTTCTAAAGTACAGCATGATGGATATTTTTCCTATTCCCTTAATCTTTATGTGAAGAGAGAGGTAATGAGAAACAGCAATAGAGGTCTGGGGGAGGAGAAGGGTAGCAGATTTCCATTTTGTAGACCAAACTAATGAAAGAATAATCAACTATATTGTATGAATTCTTGCAGGTAGTTCCCAATGACTTAAATCAATGACCTTACAATGTAATCTAATAACTGTATAATATTTCCTTCCCACCTTGCCTTTTTCTTTCCCCATTTATAAAACATGTCTTTTCCTGTGGAAAAGGTACTGGCTTGAGTAACAGTACATGAAGTGAATAATGCTCTTTTTCCTGCTGCTTTACAGGGTTTCCTGTGCAGATGAATGACTCGGATCACTCGCTATTCCAGCATTCATTTCAAGGGTGCATGCAGTTTATTCATGTGGATGATCAGCTGGTGGATTTGCATGCAGTGGAGCAAGGCCAACTGGGGAGCTTTGCCAATGTCACCATTGACATGTGTGCCATTATTGATCGGTAAGTTATGGAGACATTGCTGGTACTCTGATACACTGAATGCATTTTGCCCAAGCAAGTAAATGCACCATCCCTGGCAGTGTGCAGGGACAGGTTGGACAGAGCCTTGGGCAACGTGGTCTAGGGTGAAGTGTCCCTGCCCATGGCAGGGGATTGGAACTGGATGAACTTAAAGTCCCTTCCAACCCAAACCATTCTATGCATCTGTGATTCTTTGTCGTGCATGTTCTGAGAATGTACAGTGATACAGAAGAGGTGGCATCAGTGCCTTCTGGCTTCACTGAATTCCTCAGAGTACTAAAGTAGGTCCATATGCTTGCACAACTGTGTATGTAATAAATGCTTAAACTTTATTAAAATAGTGTCTGGTGTTTGGGTTGGTTTTCTTTTTTTCAAACTGAGAAGAGAGGTTCAGAATTATGGCAGGCTTTTGCTTTGATCCCTACCTTTTCAAGCACTTACCTGTGTTAACTTATCTTCCTCCTGAATAATAGTTTCTTCTTTGATGGCAAAAAAGAAAACACGAGGAAAGGCAGGAAAGAGCAAGTAGCCCAACTCCTGAATGC